>JACMZG010001117.1:0-12263 GCA_018340805.1 Microvelia longipes | reverse complement strand
TTTTTGAATTAAGGATTTCTTTGTAATGAGACATTTTGATTAAGGATTCTTGTAAAGGGACTTTTGATAAGGATTCTTTTGTAATGACTTTTAGATATAAAGATTCGTTGTAATGAGACTTTTTGATTAATATTATTTTGTAATAGGACCTTTTTTGAGAAGGATTTGTCCAGTGACTTTTTTCAAGGATTTCTTTCAATGGGACTTTTTGAATAAAGATTCTTTGTAATGGGACTTGCTGAATATGAATATTTGGAAATGGCACTTTTTGATGAAGGATTCTTTGTAAAAGACTTTTTGAATAATGGATTATTGTATTGTGATTTTTGCATAAGGATTTCTTTGCCCAGAGACTTTTTGAAATGTGGATTCTTTGTAATGGGACTTTTTACTGAAGGATCTTGTAATGGAACTTTTTGATGAAGGAATTTATGTAATGGGAAATTTTTGATTATTTTATCTTTGTATATTGATTTTTATTCAAGGATTCTTTTTCCCTTGGCACTTTTTGATCCAAGGATTCTTTGTAATGGGACTTTTTTAATTTAAGGATTCTTTAATTTGGAACTTTTTGATCTAGGATTCATTGTAAAGACTTTTTGATCACTTTTTGATGAAGGATCTTTGTAAAGGGACTTTTTGATAAAAGATTCTTTGTAATGAGACTTTTTGATTAAGGATTCTTTGTGGAAATGGACTTTGTTGATTGATTTTTGTAAGGACTTTTGATATTCTTTGTAATGGGACTTTTGATAAAGGATTCTTTGTAATGGACTTTTTGATATTAAGATTCTTTGTAAGGGATTTTTTGATAAGGATTTTTGTCCAGTGACTTTTTGATCAAGGATTCTTTTAATGGACTTTTTGATAAAGGATTCTTTGTAATGAGATTGCTGGAATATTTGAAATGGCACTTTTTGATGAAGGATTCTTTGTAAAAGGACTTTTTGATAAGGGATTATTTGTATTGTGACTTTTTTGATTAAGGATTCTTTGCCCAGGGACTTTTTGAATGAGGATTCTTTGTAATGGGACTTTTTGATTAAGATTTCTTTGTAATGGACTTTTTGATGAAGGATTCTTTGTAATGGGAATTTTTGATTATTTATTCTTGTAATGGGATTTTTATCAAGGATTCTTTTTCCTCTTTTTGATCAAGGATTCTTTTAATGGGACTTTTTAATCAAGGATTCTTTAATGGAACTTTTTGATCAAGGATTCTTTGTAATGGGACTTTTTGATCATCAGGATTCTTTGTAAGGTGACTTTTTTGATAAAGATTCTTTGTAATGGACTTTTTGATTAAGGATTCTTTGTAATGGGACTTTTTGATCAAGGATTCTTTGTAATGGGACTTTTTGATTTTTTATTCTTTGTAATATGACTTTTTTAATCAAGGAATTCTTTGTTAATGGGACTTTTTGATCATTCAAGGATTTGTCTTTTGATATTTTTTAATGAGACTTTTTGATTAAGAATTTTTTGTTGGAATTTGTGATAGGATTCTTTGAAATTTTTTGATCAGGATTCTTTGTCCTGGACTTTTTGATCAAGGATTCTTTGTAATGAGACTTTTTTTCAGGATTCTTTGTAATGGACTTTTATCAAGGATTTTTGATGGACTTCTTGATGAAGGATTCTTTGTAATGGGACTTTTGATAAAGGATTCTTTGTAATGGACTTTTTGATTAAGGATTCTTTGTAATGGACTTTTTGATCAAGGATTCTTTGTAATGGACTTTTTGATAAAGGAAATTGGAGGGTCTTTTTTACTTTTGATCAAGGATTCTTTAATGGGACTTTTTGATCAGGATCTTTGTAATGAGACTTCAGGATTCTTTGTAATGGGACTTTTGAAGAAGGAATTTTGAAATGGCACTTTTTTGATGAAGGATTCTTTGTAAAGGGACTTTTTGATAAGGGATTATTTGTATTTTGGACTTTTTGATAAGGATTCTTTGCCCATGGACTTTTTGAATGAGGATTCTTTGTAATGGGACTTTTTTGATCAAGGATTCTTTGTAATGGACTTTTTGATTTAAGGATTCTTTGATTTGATAGGATTCTTTGTAATTCTTTGGATTCTTTGTAATGAGACTTTTTTGATTTAAGGATTCTTTGTAATGGGACTTTTTGATGAAGGATTCTTTGTAATGGGAATTTTGATTATTATTCTTGATGATTTTTTAATCAAGGATTCTTTGTAATGGGACTTTTTGATGAAAGATTCTTTGTCTTTTTGATGATTCTAAACTTTTGATCAAGGTTCTTTGTAATGGGACTTTTTGATGAAGGATTTTTTGTTGACTTTTTGATCAAGGATTCTTTTAATGGACTTTTGATGATTCTTTGTAATGGGACTTGCTGAATAAGAATTTGAAATGGCACTTTTTTGATGAAGGATTTCTTTGTAAAAGACTTTTGATAAGGATTATTTGTATGTGACTTTTTGATTAAGGATTTCTTTGTTTTGAATGAGGATTCTTTGTAATGGACTTTTTGAGAAGGATTCTTTGTAATGGACTTTTTGATGAAGGATCAATGGGAATTTTTGATTATTGTAATATGATTTTTGATCAAGGATTCTTTGTCCTGGCACTTTTTGATCAAGGATCTTTGTAATGGGACTTTTTAATCAAGGATTCTTTGTTTGGAACTTTTTGATCTAGGATTCTTTGTAATGGGACTTTTTGATCACTTCTTGATGAAGGATTCTTTGTAAAGGACTTTTTGATGATTCTTTGTAATGAGACTTTTTGATTAAGGATCTTTGTAATGGGACTTTTTGATCAAGGATTCTTTGTAATGGGAATTTTGATTCTTTGTAATAGGACTTTTTATCAAGGATTCTTTGTAATGGACTTTTTGATGAAGGATCTTTTGTAATGAGACTTTTTGAATGAGGATTCTTTGTAATGGGACTTTTTGATGAAGGATTCTTTGTAATGAGACTTTTTGATTAAGGATTCTTTGTAATGGATTTTTGTATTTTATTCTTTTGGATTTTTTAATCAGGATTCTTTGTCCTGGGACTTTTTGATCAAGGATTCTTTGTAATGGGACTTTTTAATCAAGGATTCTTTGTTTTTGGAACTTTGAAGGTCTTTTTTAATGGGATTTTTGATCAAGGAATCTTTGTAATGACTTTTTAAATCAAGGATTCTTTGTTTGGATTTTTTGATCAAGGATTTTTGGGACTTTTTGATGAATGATTCTTTGTAATGAGACTTTTTTTGATTTTGTAATGGAATTTTTGATAAGATTATTGAAATGGCACTTCTTGATGAAGGATTCTTTGTAAAGGGACTTTTTGATGGATTCTTTGTAATGGGACTTTTTGATTAAGGATCTTTAATGGACTTTTTGATGAAGGATTCTTGTAATGGACTTTTTGATTGATCTTTGATTGAGACTTTTTAATCAAGGATTTTTTTTTGGACTTTTTGATCAAGGATTCTTTGAAATGGGACTTTTGATCAAGATTCTTTGTAATGAGACTTTTTGAAGGATTCTTTGTAATGGACTTTTGAAGAAGGAATATTTGAAATGGCACTTTTTGATGAAAGGATTCTTTGTAAAGGACTTTTTGATAAGGGATTATTTGTATGGGACTTTTTGATTAAATTCTTTGAGACTTTTGAATGGATTCTTGAACTTTTTGATGAAGGATTCTTTTGTAATGGACTTTTTGATGAAGGATTCTTTGTAAAGGGACTTTTGATCAAGGATTCTTTGTAATTTTTTGATTAAGGATTCTTTTGTAATGGACTTTTTGATTAAGGATTTCTTTGTAAAGGGACTTTTTGATGGATTTTTTGTAGGACTTTTTGATCAAGGATTCTTTTAATGAGGACTTTTTGATTAAAGGATTCTTTGTAATGGGACTTTTGATAAGGAATATTGTAATGGGACTTTTTTGATGAAGGATTCTTTGTTAATGGGACTTTTGATAAGGATTCTTTGTAGGACTTTTGATTAAGGGATTCTTTGTAATATGGACTTTTGAAAGGATTCTTTGTAATGGACTTTTTGATTAAGATTCTTTTGTAAGGACTTTTTGATTGAAGGATTCGGATTTTTGATTATTTATTTCTTTGTAATTGATTTTTTATAAGGATTCTTTTTTGGCACTTTTTTCAAGGATTCTTAATGACTTTTTAATAAGGATTCTTTTAATTTGAATTTTGATCTAGGATTCTTTGTAATGGGACTTGTGATGAAGGATTCTTGTAAAGGACTTTTGATAAAGGATTCTTTGTAATGAGGACTTTTTTGATTAAGGATTCTTTGTAATGGACTTTTTGATAAAGGATGTTAATGGAATTTTTGATTATTTATTCTTTGTAATATGATTTTTTAATCAAGGATTCTTTGATGGGACTTTTTGACACTTCTTGATGAAGGATTCTTTGTAAAGGACTTTTTGATAAAGGATTCTTTGTAATGAGACTTTTTGATTAAGAAGGATTTTTGATAAAGGATGGACTTTGTTGGACTTTTTGATCAAGGATTCTTTGTAATGAGACTTTTTGATTCAGGATTCTTTGTAATGGGACTTTTTGATAAGGATTATTTGAAATGGCACTTTTGATGAAGGATTCTTGATAAAGGACTTTTTGATAAGGGATTTTGTAATAGGACTTTTTGAAGGATTCTTTTTGGACTTTTTTGATGAAGGATTCTTTGTAATTGATTTTGATAAAGGAATCTTTGTATTGGACTTTTTGTGGACTTTTTGATCAAGGATTCTTTTGGAACTTTTTTGATTCTTGTAAAGGACTTTTTGATCAGGATTCTTTGTAATGGGACTTTTGAAGAAGGAATATTGAAATGGCACTTTTGATGAAGGATTCTTTGTAAAGGGACTTTTTGATTAAGGGATTATTTGTATTGTGACTTTTTGATTAAGGATTCTTTTTGCCAGGACTTTTTGAATGAGGATTCTTTGTAATGGGACTTTTTGATGAAGGATTCTTGTAAGGATTTTTTGATTAAGGATTCTTTGTAAAGGGACTTTTGATAGGATTCTTTGTAATTACTTTTTGATAAAAGATTCTTGTAATGAGACTTTTTGATTAAGATTCTTTGTAATGGGACTTTTTGATGAAGGATTCTTTGTAATGGGAATTTTTGATTATTTATTCTTTGTAATATGATTTTTTAATCAAGGATTCTTTGTAATGGGAGTTTTTGATGAAGGATTCTTTGTTGACTTTTTGATCAAGGATTCTCAAGGATTCTTTAATGGACTTTGTTGATTTTTGATCAAGGATCTTTTTTTTTGATAAAGGATTCTTTTGTAATGGGACTTGCTGAATAAGGAATATTTGAAATGGCACTTTTTGATGAAGGATTCTTTGTAAAAGACTTTTTGATAAGGATTATTTGTATTGTGACTTTTTGATTAAGGATTCTTTTGACTTTTTGAATGGGATTCTTTGTAATGGGACTTTTTGAATGAAGGATTCTTTGTAATGGAACTTTTTGATGAAGGATTCTTTGTAATGGGTTTTGATTATTTATTCTTTTGTAATATGATTTTTTAATCAAGGATTCTTTGTCCTGGCACTTTTTGATCAAGGATTCTTTGTAAGGACTTTTTAATCAAGGATTCTTTTTTGGAACTTTTTGATCTAGGATTTTTGTAATGGACTTTTTGATCACTTCTTGATGAAGGATTTTTGTAAAGGACTTTTGGATTCTTTGTAATGAGACTTTTTGATTAAGGATTTTTTGTAATGGGACTTTTTGATAAAGGATTCTTTGTAATGGGATTTTTGATTATTTATTCTTTGTAATATGATTTTTTAATCAAGGATTCTTTGTAATGGGAGTTTTTGATGAAGGATTTTTGGTAATGGGACTTTTTGATAAAGGATTCTTTGTAATGGGACTTGCTGAAGAAGGAATATATGAAATGGTTTTTTGATGAAGGATTCTTTGTAAAGGGACTTTTTGATAAGGATTTTTGGGTGACTTTTTGATGAAGGATTCTTTGTAATGAATTTTTGAATTCTTTGTAATGGGAACTTTTGATTAAGGATTCTTTGTAAAGGACTTTTTAAAAGATTGATTTAGGATTCTTGTAATGGGACTTTTTGATGAAGGATTTTGTTTGGGACTTTTTGATGAAGGATTCTTTGTAATGGGAATTTTTGATTATTTATTCTTTGTAATATGATTTTTATCAAGGATTCTTTGTAATGGGAGTTTTTGATGAAGGAATTTCTTTGAGAGACTTTTTGATCAAAGGATCTTTTTAATGGGACTTTTTGATAAAGGATTCTTTGTAATGGGACTTGCTATTGAAATGGCACTTTTGATGAAGGATTCTTTGTAAAGGGACTTTTTGATAAGGATTTTTGTCCAGTGACTTTTTGATGAGGATTCTTTTTAATGGGACTTTTTGATAAGGATTTTGTAATTGCTGAAGAAGGATATATGAAATGGCACTTTTTGATGAAGGATTTTTTGAAGGACATTGTGACTTTTGATAAGGGAAGAGACTTTTTGAATGAGGATTCTTTGTAATAGGACTTTTTGATGAAGGATTCTTTGTAATGGGACTTTTTGATGAAGGGGAATTTTTGATTATTTATTCTTTGTAATATGATTTTTTAATCAAGGATTCTTTGTCCTGGCACTTTTTGATCAAGGATTCTTTGTAATAGGACTTTTTAATCAAGGATTCTTTGTTTTGGAACTTTTTGATCTAGGATTCATTGTAATGGGACTTTTTGATCACTTCTTGATGAAGGATTCTTTGTAAAGGGACTTTTTGATAAGAGATTCTTTGTAATGAATTTCTGATTAAGGATTCTTTGTCCAAGGACTTTTTGATCAAGGAATTTTTGTAATGGGACTTTTTAATGAAGGATTCTTTGTAATGAGACTTTTTGATTAAGGATTCTTTGTAAGGACTTTTTGATGAAGGATTCTTTGTAATGGGACTTTTTGATGAAGGATTCTTTGTAATTTTTGATGAAGGATTCTTTGGGACTTTTGATAAGGATTCTTTTAATGGACTTTTTGATAAGGATTCTTTGTAATTTTGCTGAAGAAGGATGAAATGGCACTTTTTGATGAAGGACTTTGTTTTGATGATTACCTTTTTGATGGGACTTTTTGATAAAAGGATCTTTGTAATTGCTGAAGAAGGAATATATGGGCACTTTTTGATGAAGGATTCTTTGTAAAGGGACTTTTTTGATAAGGATTTTTGTCCAGGACTTTTTGATCAAGGATTCTTTGTAATGGGACTTTTTGATAAAGGATTCTTTGTAATGGGACTTGCTGAAGAAGGAATATTGAAATGGCACTTTTTGATGAAGGATTCTTTGTAAAGGACTTTTTGATAAGGATTATTTGTATTGTGACTTTTGATAAGGATTTTTTTTTGAAGGATTCTTTGTAATCCACATAATGACTTTTTTGATGAAGGATTCTTTGTAATGGGACTTTTTGATGAAGGATTCTTTGTAATGGGACTTTTTGATGAAGGATTCTTTGTAATGGGAATTTTTGATTATTTATTCTTTGTAAATGATTTTTTAATCAAGGATTCTTTGTAAGGACTTTTTGATAAGGATTCTTTTAATGGACTTTTTGATAAGGATTTTTGTAATGGACTTTTTGATGAGGATTCTTTGTAATGGGACTTTTTGATGAAGGATTCTTTGTAATGGGAATTTTTGATTATTTATTCTTTGTAATATGATTTTTAATCAAGGATTCTTTGTCCTGGCACTTTTTGATCAAGGATTCTTTGTAATAGGACTTTTTAATCAAGGATTCTTTGTTTGGAACTTTTTTGATCTAGGATTCATTGTATGGGACTTTTTGATCACTTCTTGATGAAGGATTCTTTGTAAAGGGACTTTTTGATAAAGATTCTTTGTAATGAGAATTTCTGATTAAGGATTCTTTGTCAAGGACTTTTGATCAAGGAATTTTTGTAATGGGACTTTTTAATGAAGGATTCTTGTAATGAGACTTTTTGATTAAGGATTCTTTGTAATGGGACTTTTGATGAAGGATTCTTTGTAATGGACTTTTTGAGGATTCTTTGTAATGGGACTTTTGATGAAGGATTCTTTTAATGGGAATTTTTGATTATTTATTCTTTGTAATATGATTTTTTAATCAAGGATTCTTTGTAATGGGAGTTTTTGATGAAGGATTCTTTGTCTAGAGACTTTTTGATCAAGGATTCTTTTAATGGGACTTTTTGATAAAATTCTTTGTAATTGACTTGCTGAAGAAGGAATATATGAAATGGCACTTTTTGATGAAGGATTCTTTGTAAAGGGACTTTTTGATAATGATTTTTGTCCAGTGACTTTTTGATGAAGGATTCTTTTTAATGGGACTTTTTGATAAAGGATTCTTTGTAATGGGACTTGCTGAAGAAGGAATATTGAAATGGCACTTTTTGAATGAGGATTCTTTGTAATAGGACTTTTTGATAAGGATTCTTTGTGGGATTTTTGATTCTTGTAATCATTCTTTGTGGGACTTTTTGATGAAGGATTCTTTGTAATGGACTTTTTGATAAGGATTCTTTGTAATGGACTTTTTGATGAAGGATTCTTTGTATGAAAGGATTCTTTGTAATGGGACTTTTTGATGAAGGATTCTTTGTAATGGGACTTTTTGATGAAGGATTCCTTTTGAAAAGGATTCTTGTAATGGGATTTTGAAGAAGGAATATATGAAATGGACTTTTTGATGAAGGATTCTTTGTAAAGGGACTTTTTGATAAGGGATTAAACTTTTTGATAAGGATTCTTTGACTTTTGATGAAGGATTCTGGGACATGCTGAAGAAGGAATATATGAAATGGCACTTTTTTGATGAAGGATTCTTTGTAAAGGGACTTTTTGATAAGGGATTATTTGTATTGACTTTTTGATAAGGATTCTTTGCCCAGAGACTTTTTGAATGAGGATTCTTTGTAATAGGACTTTTTGATGAAGGATTCTTTGTAATGGACTTTTTGATGAAGGATTCTTTGTAATGGAATTTTGATTATTTATTCTTTGTAATATGATTTTTTAATCAAGATTCTTTGTCTGGCACTTTTTGATCAAGGATTCTTTGTAATAGGACTTTTTAATCAAGGATTCTTTGTTTTGGAACTTTTTGATCTAGGATTCATTGTAATGGGACTTTTTGATCACTTCTTGATGAAGGATTCTTGTAAAGGACTTTTGATAAGAGATTCTTTGTAATGAGAATTTCTGATTAAGGATTCTTTGTCCAAGGACTTTTTGATCAAGGAATTTTTGTAATGGGACTTTTTAATGAAGGATTCTTTGTAATGAGATTTGATTGATTGGGACTTTTTGATGAAGGATTCTTTGTAATGGAAGGATTCTTTGTAATGGGACTTTTTGATGAAGGATTCTTTGTAATGGAATTTTTGATTATTTATTCTTTGTAATATGATTTTTTAATCAAGGATTCTTTGTAATGGGAGTTTTTGATGAAGGATTCTTTGTCTAGAGACTTTTTGATCAAGGATTCTTTTTAATGGGACTTTTTGATAAAGGATTCTTGTAATGGGACTTGCTGAAGAAGGAATATATGAAATGGCACTTTTTGATGAAGGATTCTTTGTAAAGGGACTTTTTTGATAAGGGATTATTTGTCCAGTGACTTTTTGATGAAGGATCTTTGTAATGGGACATGCTGAAGAAGGAATATATGAAATGGCACTTTTTGATGAAGGATTCTTTGTAAAGGGACTTTTTGATAAGGGATTATTTGTATGTGACTTTTGATAAGGATTCTTTGACTTTTGAATGAGGATTCTTTTCTTTTGATGAAGGATTCTTTGTAATGGGACTTTTTGATGAAGGATTCTTTGTAATGGGAATTTTTGATTATTTATTCTTTGTAATATGATTTTTTAATCAAGGATTCTTTGTCCTGGCACTTTTTGATCAAAGATTCTTTGTAATAGGACTTTTTAATCAAGGATTCTTTGTTTTGGAACTTTTTGATCTAGGATTCATTGTAATGGGACTTTTTGATCACTTCTTGATGAAGGATTCTTTGTAAAGGGACTTTTTGATAAAGATTCTTTGTAATGAGAATTTCTGATTAAGGATTCTTTGTCCAAGGACTTTTGATCAAGGAATTTTTGTATGGGACTTTTTAATGAAGGATTCTTTGTAATGAGACTTTTTGATTAAGGATTCTGAAGGGACTTTTTGTGAATGGGACTTTGACTTTTTGATGAAGGATTCTTTTTAATGGACTTTTTGATAAGGATTTTGTTGTGATAGGACATGCTGAAGAAGGAATATATGAAATGGCACTTTTTGATGAAGGATCTTTGTAAAGGGACTTTTTGATAAGGGATTATTTGTTTGTGACTTTTTGATAAGGGATTCTTTTTGGACTTTTTTTGAATGAGGATTCTTTGTAATAGGACTTTTTGATGAAGATTCTTTGTAATGGGACTTTTTGATGAAGATTCTTGTAATGGACTGCTGAAGAAGGATATATGAAATCTTTTGATGAAGGATTTTGTAAAGGGACTTTTTGATAAGGGATTATTTGTCCAGTGACTTTTGATGAAGGATTCTTTTTAATGGGACTTTTTGAATAAAGGATTCTTTGTAATGGGACATGCTGAAGAAGGAATATATGAAAAGCACTTTTTGATGAAGGATTCTTTGTAAAGGGACTTTTTTGATAAGGATTATTTGTCCAGTGACTTTTTGATGAAGGATTTCTTTTTAATGGGACTTTTTGATAAAGGATTCTTTGTATAGACTTGCTGAAGAAGGAATATATGAAATGGCACTTTTTGATGAAGGATTCTTTGTAAAGGACTTTTTGATAAGGATTATTTGTATTGTGACCTTTTTTGACAATTAAGGATTTTGCCAAGACAATGAGGATTCTTTGTAATGGGACTTTTTGAATGAAGGATTTGTAATGGGACTTTTGAAGGATTCTTTGTAATGGGAATTTTTTGATTATTTATTTCTTTGTTTTTTTAATCAAGGAATTCTTTGCCTGGCACTTTTGATCAGGATTCTTTGTAAAATAGGACTTTTTAATCAAGGATTCTTTGTTTTGGAACTTTTTGATCTAGATTCATTGTAATAAGGACTTTTTGATCAACTTCTTGATGAAAGAATGTCTTTGTAAAGGGACTTTTTTTGATAAGAGATTTCTTCTGTAATAGGAAATTTCTGATTAAGGATCTTTGTCCAAGGACTTTTGATCGGTGGTTGGCTTTTTAATTTGGAATTCTGCTTTTTTGATTAAGATACTTCTGGGCTGTTTGCGGACTTTTTTGGTTTTGGCTTTGTTGGACTTTTGAGAAGGATCTTTTGTATCACCACTTGATGAGGATTCTTTGTAATGGGAATTTTCCGGGTTATTTTTTTTGTTGATCTTCTTAATCAAGTTTCTTTGTAATGGGAGTTCTTGATGGAATATATCGAGCACTTTTTTGATCCTTTCTTTGTTTAAATGGGACTTTTTGGGAAGGATTCTTTGTAATGGGACTTGGGGAAGAATATATGAAATGGCAATTTTTTGATGAGGATTCCATGATGATGAAGGATTCTTTGTAATGGGACTTTTTTGATGAAGGATTCTTGTAATGGGAATTTTTGATTATTTATATTCTTTTGTAATATGATTTTTAAATCAAGGATTCTTTGTCCTGGCCTTTTTTGATCAAGGATTCTTTGTAATAGGACTTTTAATCAAGGAATCTTTGTTTTGGAACTTTTTGATCTAGAAATTCATTGTATTGTGGGACTTTTTTGATCACTTTCTTGATGAGGATTTCTTTGTAAAGGGACTTTTTGATAAGAGTCTTTGTAATGAGAATCTCTGATTTAAGGATTCTTTGTCCAAGGACTTTTTGATCAAGGAATTTTTGTAATGGGACTTTTTAATGAAGGATTCTTTGTAATGAGACTTTTTGAATAGGATTCTTTGTAATGGGACTTTTTGATGAAGGATTCTTTGTAATGGGACTTTTTGATAAGGATTCTTTGTAATGGACTTTTTGATGAGATTCTTGTAATCGGATTTGATTACTATTCTTTGTAATATTATTTTTTAATTCAAGGATTCTTTGTAATGGGAGTTTTTGATGAAGGAATCTTTGTCTAGAGACTTTTTGATCAAGGATTCTTTTTAATGGGACTTTTTGATAAAATTTTCTTTGTAATGAGACTTGCTGAAGAAGGAATATATGAAATGGCCACTTTTTGATGAAGGATCTTTGTAAA
>JACMZG010001116.1:0-12267 GCA_018340805.1 Microvelia longipes | reverse complement strand
GATTTGAACAAATCTGCCGATGGCTTCTACAATTCTGATGGAAATCGCTTATTTCTCTAATGTTATTGTTTAAAGCGTATTAAGTGCTTAAAATGATCAAAATAAGCATGAATCACTATTTTAATAACTGGATTTCGATCAGAGAACCACAGTAAATCACACAAAGTACAACTTATGCAATATGTCTGGAACGAATCTAAAGTAGAAAACCGAAGTTTTCTCGTGTTTCCCACTGCTAAAATGCATGAAATAACACTGTTATATTGCTGAACATGTTAGGAATAGATTGAAACAAATCTGCCGATGGCTTCTACAATTCTTGATGGAAATCGCTTATTTCTCTAATGTTATTGTTTAAAAGCGTATTTAAGTGCTTAAAATGATCAAATAAGCATGAAATCACTATTTTAATAACTGGATTTCGATCAGAGAACCACAGTAAATCACACAAAGTACAACTTATGCAATATGTCTGGAACGAATCTAAAGTAGAAAACCGAAGTTTTCTCGTGTTTCCCACTGCTAAAATGCATGAAATAACTGTTATATTGCTGAACATGTTAGGAAATAGATTGAAACAAATCTGCCGATGGCTTCTACAATTCTTGATGGAAATCGCTTATTTCTCTAATGTTATTGTTTAAAGCGTATTTAAGTGCTTAAAATGATCAAAATAAGCATGAAAATCACTATTTTAATAACTGGATTTCGATCAGAGAACCACAGTAAATCACACAAGTACAACTTATGCAATATGTCTGGAACGAATCTAAAGTAGAAAACCGAAGTTTTCTCGTGTTTCCCACTGCTAAAATGCATGAAATAACACTGTTATATTGCTGAACATGTTAGGAAATAGATTGAAACAAATCTGCCGATGGCTTCTACAATTCTTGATGGAAATCGCTTATTTTCTCTAATGTTATTGTTTAAAGCGTATTTAAGTGCTTAAAATGATCAAAATAAGCATGAAAATCACTATTTTAATAACTGGATTTCGATCAGAGAACCACAGTAAATCACACAAAGTACAACTTATGCAATATGTCTGGAACGAATCTAAGTAGAAAACCGAAGTTTTCTCGTGTTTCCCACTGCTAAAATGCATGAAATACACTGTTATATTGCTGAACATGTTAGGAAATAGATTGAAACAAATCTGCCGATGGCTTCTACAATTCTTGATGGAAATCGCTTATTTCTCTAATGTTATTGTTTAAAGCGTATTTAAGTGCTTAAAATGATCAAAATAAGCATGAAATCACTATTTTAATAACTGGATTTCGATCAGAGAACCACAGTAAATCACACAAAGTACAACTTATGCAATATGTCTGGAACGAATCTAAAGTAGAAAACCGAAGTTTTCTCGTGTTTCCACTGCTAAAATGCATGAAATAACACTGTTATATTGCTGATGTTAGGAAATAGATTGAAACAAATCTGCCGATGGCTTCTACAATTCTTGATGGAAATCGCTTATTTCTCTAATGTTATTGTTTAAAGCGTATTTAAGTGCTTAAAATGATCAAATAAGCATGAAATCACTATTTTAATAACTGGATTTCGATCAGAGAACCACAGTAAATCACACAAAGTACAACTTATGCAATATGTCTGGAACGAATCTAAAGTAGAAACCGAAGTTTTCTCGTGTTTCCCACTGCTAAAATGCATGAAATAACACTGTTATATTGCTGAACATGTTAGGAAATAGATTGAAACAAATCTGCCGATGGCTTCTACAATTCTTGATGGAAATCGCTTATTTCTCTAATGTTATTGTTTTAAAGCGTATTTAAGTGCTTAAAATGATCAAAATAAGCATGAAAATCACTATTTTAATAACTGGATTTCGATCAGAGAACCACAGTAAATCACACAAAGTACAAACTTATGCAATATGTCTGGAACGAATCTAAGTAGAAAACCGAAGTTTTCTCGTGTTTCCACTGCTAAAATGCATGAAATAACACTGTTATATTGCTGAACATGTTAGGAAATAGATTGAAACAAATCTGCCGATGGCTTCTACAATTCTTGATGGAAATCGCTTATTCTCTAATGTTATTGTTTAAAGCGTATTTAAGTGCTTAAAATGATCAAAATAAGCATGAAATCACTATTTTAATAACTGGATTTCGATCAGAGAACCACAGTAAATCACACAAAGTACAACTTATGCAATATGTCTGGAACGAATCTAAGTAGAAAACCGAAGTTTTCTCGTGTTTCCCACTGCTAAAATGCATGAAATAACACTGTTATATTGCTGAACATGTTAGGAAATAGATTGAAACAAATCTGCCGATGGCTTCTACAATTCTTGATGGAAATCGCTTATTTCTCTAATGTTATTGTTTAAAGCGTATTTAATGCATGAAAATCACTATTTTAATAACTGGATTTCGATCAGAGAACCACAGTAAATCACACAAAGTACAACTTATGCAATATGTCTGGAACGAATCTAAAGTAGAAAACCGAAGTTTTCTCGTGTTTCCCACTGCTAAAATGCATGAAATAACACTGTTATATTGCTGAACATGTTAGGAAATAGATTGAAACAAATCTGCCGATGGCTTCTACAATTCTTGATGGAAATCGCTTATTTCTCTAATGTTATTGTTTAAAGCGTTTAAGTGCTTAAAATGATCAAAATAAGCATGAAAATCACTTTTAATAACTGGATTTCGATCAGAGAACCACAGTAAATCACACAAAGTACAACTTATGCAATATGTCTGGAACGAATCTAAAGTAGAAAACCGAAGTTTTCTCGTGTTTCCCACTGCTAAAATGCATGAAATAACACTGTTATATTGCTGAACATGTTAGGAAATAGATTGAAATCTGCGATGGCTTCTACAATTCTTGATGGAAATCGCTTATTTCTCTAATGTTATTGTTTAAAGCGTATTTAAGTGCTTAAAATGATCAAAATAAGCATGAAAATCACTATTTTAATAACTGGATTTCGATCAGAGAACCACAGTAAATCACACAAAGTACAACTTATGCAATATGTCTGGAACGAATCTAAAGTAGAAAACCGAAGTTTTCTCGTGTTTCCCACTGCTAAAATGCATGAAATAACACTGTTATATTGCTGAACATGTTAGGAAATAGATTGAAACAAATCTGCCGATGGCTTCTACAATTCTTGATGGAAATCGCTTATTTCTCTAATGTTATTGTTTTAAAGCGTATTTAAGTGCTTAAAATGATCAAAATAAGCATGAAAATCACTATTTTAATAACTGGATTTCGATCAGAGAACCACAGTAAATCACACAAAGTACAACTTATGCAATATGTCTGGAACGAATCTAAAGTAGAAAACCGAAGTTTTCTCGTGTTTCCCACTGCTAAAATGCATGAAATAACACTGTTTATTGCTGAACATGTTAGGAAATAGATTGAAACAAATCTGCCGATGGCTTCTACAATTCTTGATGGAAATCGCTTATTTCTCTAATGTATTGTTTAAAGCGTATTTAAGTGCTTAAAATGATCAAAATAAGCATGAAATCACTATTTTAATAACTGGATTTCGATCAGAGAACCACAGTAAATCACACAAAGTACAACTTATGCAATATGTCTGGAACGAATCTAAAGTAGAAAACCGAAGTTTTCTCGTGTTTCCCACTGCTAAAATGCATGAAATAACACTGTTATATTGCTGAACATGTTAGGAAATAGATTGAAACAAATCTGCCGATGGCTTCTACAATTCTTGATGGAAATCGCTTATTTCTCTAATGTTATTGTTTAAAGCGTATTTAAGTGCTTAAAATGATCAAAATAAGCATGAAAATCACTATTTTAATAACTGGATTTCGATCAGAGAACCACAGTAAATCACACAAAGTACAACTTATGCAATATGTCTGGAACGAATCTAAAGTAGAAAACCGAAGTTTTCTCGTGTTTCCCACTGCTAAAATGCATGAAATAACACTGTTATATTGCTGAACATGTTAGGAAATAGATTGAAACAAATCTGCCGATGGCTTCTACAATTCTTGATGGAAATCGCTTATTCTCTCTAATGTTATTGTTTAAAGCGTATTTAAGTGCTTAAAATGATCAAAATAAGCATGAAATCACTATTTTAATAACTGGATTTCGATCAGAGAACCACAGTAAATCACACAAAGTACAACTTATGCAATATGTCTGGAACGAATCTAAAGTAGAAAACCGAAGTTTTCTCGTGTTTCCCACTGCTAAAATGCATGAAATAACACTGTTATATTGCTGAACATGTTAGGAAATAGATTGAAACAAATCTGCCGATGGCTTCTACAATTCTTGATGGAAATCGCTTATTTCTCTAATGTTATTGTTTAAAGCGTATTTAAGTGCTTAAAATGATCAAAATAAGCATGAAAATCACTATTTTAATAACTGGATTTCGATCAGAGAACCACAGTAAATCACACAAAGTACAACTTATGCAATATGTCTGGAACGAATCTAAAGTAGAAAACCGAAGTTTTCTCGTGTTTCCCACTGCTAAAATGCATGAAATAACACTGTTATATTGCTGAACATGTTAGGAAATAGATTGAAACAAATCTGCCGATGGCTTCTACAATTCTTGATGGAAATCGCTTATTTCTCTAATGTTATTGTTTAAAGCGTATTTAAGTGCTTAAAATGATCAAAATAAGCATGAAAATCACTATTTTAATAACTGGATTTCGATCAGAGAACCACAGTAAATCACACAAAGTAACTTATGCAATATGTCTGGAACGAATCTAAAGTAGAAAACCGAAGTTTTCTCGTGTTTCCCACTGCTAAAATGCATGAAATAACACTGTTATATTGCTGAACATGTTAGGAAATAGATTGAAACAAATCTGCCGATGGCTTCTACAATTCTTGATGGAAATCGCTTATTTCTCTAATGTTATTGTTTAAAGCGTATTTAAGTGCTTAAAATGATCAAAATAAGCATGAAAATCACTATTTTAATAACTGGATTTCGATCAGAGAACCACAGTAAATCACACAAAGTACAACTTATGCAATATGTCTGGAACGAATCTAAAGTAGAAAACCGAAGTTTTCTCGTGTTTCCCACTGCTAAAATGCATGAAATAACACTGTTATATTGCTGAACATGTTAGGAAATAGATTGAAACAAATCTGCCGATGGCTTCTACAATTCTTGATGGAAATCGCTTATTTCTCTAATGTTATTGTTTAAAGCGTATTTAAGTGCTTAAAATGATCAAAATAAGCATGAAAATCACTATTTTAATAACTGGATTTCGATCAGAGAACCACAGTAAATCACACAAAGTACAACTTATGCAATATGTCTGGAACGAATCTAAAGTAGAAAACCGAAGTTTTCTCGTGTTTCCACTGCTAAAATGCATGAAATAACACTGTTATATTGCTGAACATGTTAGGAAATAGATTGAAACAAATCTGCCGATGGCTTCTACAATTCTTGATGGAAATCGCTTATTTCTCTAATGTTATTGTTTAAAGCGTATTTAAGTGCTTAAAATGATCAAAATAAGCATGAAAATCACTATTTTAATAACTGGATTTCGATCAGAGAACCACAGTAAATCACACAAAGTACAACTTATGCAATATGTCTGGAACGAATCTAAAGTAGAAAACCGAAGTTTTCTCGTGTTTCCCACTGCTAAATGCATGAAATAACACTGTTATATTGCTGAACATGTTAGGAAATAGATTGAAACAAATCTGCCGATGGCTTCTACAATTCTTGATGGAAATCGCTTATTTCTCTAATGTTATTGTTTAAAGCGTATTTAAGTGCTTAAAATGATCAAAATAAGCATGAAAATCACTATTTTAATAACTGGATTTCGATCAGAGAACCACAGTAAATCACACAAAGTACAACTTATGCAATATGTCTGGAACGAATCTAAAGTAGAAAACCGAAGTTTTCTCGTGTTTCCCACTGCTAAAATGCATGAAATAACACTGTTATATTGCTGAACATGTTAGGAATAGATTGAAACAAATCTGCCGATGGCTTCTACAATTCTTGATGGAAATCGCTTATTTCTCTAATGTTATTGTTTAAAGCGTATTTAAGTGCTTAAATGATCATAAGCATGAAAATCACTATTTTAATAACTGGATTTCGATCAGAGAACCACAGTAAATCACACAAAGTACAACTTATGCAATATGTCTGGAACGAATCTAAAGTAGAAAACCGAAGTTTTCTCGTGTTTCCCACTGCTAAAATGCATGAAATACACTGTTATATTGCTGAACATGTTAGGAAATAGATTGAAACAAATCTGCCGATGGCTTCTACAATTCTTGATGGAAATCGCTTATTTCTCTAATGTTATTGTTTAAAGCGTATTTAAGTGCTTAAAATGATCAAATAAGCATGAAAATCACTATTTTAATAACTGGATTTCGATCAGAGAACCACAGTAAATCACACAAAGTACAACTTATGCAATATGTCTGGAACGAATCTAAAGTAGAAAACCGAAGTTTTCTCGTGTTTCCACTGATGCATGAAATAACACTGTTATATTGCTGAACATGTTAGGAAATAGATTGAAACAAATCTGCCGATGGCTTCTACAATTCTTGATGGAAATCGCTTATTTCTCTAATGTTATTGTTTAAAGCGTATTTAAGTGCTTAAAATGATCAAAATAAGCATGAAAATCACTATTTTAATAACTGGATTTCGATCAGAGAACCACAGTAAATCACACAAAGTACAACTTATGCAATATGTCTGGAACGAATCTAAAGTAGAAACCGAAGTTTTCTCGTGTTTCCCACTGCTAAAATGCATGAAATAACACTGTTATATTGCTGAACATGTTAGGAAATAGATTGAAACAAATCTGCCGATGGCTTCTACAATTCTTGATGGAAATCGCTTATTTCTCTAATGTTATTGTTTAAGCGTATTTAAGTGCTTAAAATGATCAAAATAAGCATGAAAATCACTATTTTAATAACTGGATTTCGATCAGAGAACCACAGTAAATCACACAAAGTACAACTTATGCAATATGTCTGGAACGAATCTAAAGTAGAAAACCGAGTTTTCTCGTGTTTCCCACTGCTAAAATGCATGAAATAACACTGTTATATTGCTGAACATGTTAGGAAATAGATTGAAACAAATCTGCCGATGGCTTCTACAATTCTTGATGGAAATCGCTTATTTCTCTAATGTTATTGTTTAAAGCGTATTTAAGTGCTTAAAATGATCAAAATAAGCATGAAAATCACTATTTTAATAACTGGATTTCGATCAGAGAACCACAGTAAATCACACAAAGTACAACTTATGCAATATGTCTGGAACGAATCTAAAGTAGAAAACCGAAGTTTTCTCGTGTTTCCCACTGCTAAAATGCATGAAATAACACTGTTATATTGCTGAACATGTTAGGAAATAGATTGAAACAAATCTGCCGATGGCTTCTACAATTCTTGATGGAAATCGCTTATTTCTCTAATGTTATTGTTTAAAGCGTATTTAAGTGCTTAAAATGATCAAATAAGCATGAAAATCACTATTTTAATAACTGGATTTCGATCAGAGAACCACAGTAAATCACACAAAGTACAACTTATGCAATATGTCTGGAACGAATCTAAAGTAGAAACCGAAGTTTTCTCGTGTTTCCCACTGCTAAAATGCATGAAATAACACTGTTATATTGCTGAACATGTTAGGAAATATTGAAACAAATCTGCGATGGCTTCTACAATTCTTGATGGAAATCGCTTATTTCTCTAATGTTATTGTTTAAAGCGTATTTAAGTGCTTAAAATGATCAAAATAAGCATGAAAATCACTATTTTAATAACTGGATTTCGATCAGAGAACCACAGTAAATCACACAAGTACAACTTATGCAATATGTCTGGAACGAATCTAAAGTAGAAAACCGAAGTTTTCTCGTGTTTTCCACTGCTAAATGCATGAAATAACACTGTTATATTGCTGAACATGTTAGGAAATATTGAAACAAATCTGCCGATGGCTTCTACAATTCTTGATGGAAATCGCTTATTTCTCTAATGTTATTGTTTAAAGCGTATTTAAGTGCTTAAAATGATCAAAATAAGCATGAAAATCACTATTTTAATAACTGGATTTCGATCAGAGAACCACAGTAAATCACACAAAGTACAACTTATGCAATATGTCTGGAACGAATCTAAAGTAGAAAACCGAAGTTTTCTCGTGTTTCCCACTGCTAAAATGCATGAAATAACACTGTTATATTGCTGAACATGTTAGGAAATAGATTGAAACAAATCTGCCGATGGCTTCTACAATTCTTGATGGAAATCGCTTATTTCTCTAATGTTATTGTTTAAAGCGTATTTAAGTGCTTAAAATGATCAAAATAAGCATGAAAATCACTATTTTAATAACTGGAATTTCGATCAGAGAACCACAGTAAATCACACAAAGTACAACTTATGCAATATGTCTGGAACGAATCTAAAGTAGAAAACCGAAGTTTTCTCGTGTTTCCCACTGCTAAAAATGCATGAAATAAACTGTTATATTGCTGAACATGTTAGGAAATAGATTGAAAAATCTGCCGATGGCTTCTACAATTCTTGATGGAAATCGCTTATTTCTCTAATGTTATTGTTTAAAGCGTATTTAAGTGCTTAAAATGATCAAAATAAGCATGAAAATCACTATTTTAATAACTGGATTTCGATCAGAGAACCACAGTAAATCACACAAAGTACAACTTATGCAATATGTCTGGAACGAATCTAAAGTAGAAAACCGAAGTTTTCTCGTGTTTCCCACTGCTAAAATGCATGAAATAACACTGTTATATTGCTGAACATGTTAGGAATAGATTGAAACAAATCTGCGATGGCTTCTACAATTCTTGATGGAAATCGCTTATTTTCTCTAATGTTATTGTTTAAAGGCGTATTTAAGTGTTTAAAATGATCAAAATAAGCATGAAAATCACTATTTTAATAACTGGATTTCGATCAGAGAACCACAGTAAATCACACAAAGTACAACTTATGCAATATGTCTGGAACGAATCTAAAGTAGAAACCAAGTTTTCTCGTGTTTCCCACTGCTAAAATGCATGAAATAACACTGTTATATTGCTGAAACATGTTAGGAAATAGATTGAAACAAATCTGCCGATGGCTTCTACAATTCTTGATGGAAATCGCTTATTTCTCTAATGTTATTGTTTAAAGCGTATTTAAGTGCTTTAAATGATCAAAATAAGCATTGAAAATCACTATTTTAATAACTGGATTTCGATCAGAGAACCACAGTAAATCACACAAAGTACAACTTATGCAATATGTCTGGAACGAATCTAAAGTAAAACCGAAGTTTTCTCGTGTTTCCCACTGCTAAAATGCATGAAATAACACTGTTATATTGCTGAACATGTTAGGAAATAGATTGAAACAAATCTGCCGATGGCTTCTACAATTCTTGGATGGAAATCGCTTATTTCTCTAATGTTATTGTTTAAAGCGTATTTAAGTGCTTAAAATGATCAAAATAAGCATGAAAATCACTATTTTAATAACTGGATTTCGATCAGAGAACCACAGTAAATCACACAAAGTACAACTTATGCAATATGTCTGGAACGAATCTAAAGTAGAAAACCGAAGTTTTCTCGTGTTTCCCACTGCTAAAATGCATGAAATAACACTGTTATATTGCTGAACATGTTAGGAAATAGATTGAAACAAATCTGCCGATGGTTCTACAATTCTTGATGGAAATCGCTTATTTCTCTAATGTTTGTTTAAAGCGTATTTAAGTGCTTAAAATGATCAAAATAAGCATGAAAATCACTATTTTAATAACTGGATTTCGATCAGAGAACACAGTAAATCACACAAAGTACACTTATGCAATATGTCTGGAACGAATCTAAAGTAGAAAACCGAAGTTTTCTCGTGTTTCCCACTGCTAAAATGCATGAAATAACACTGTTATATTGCTGAACATGTTAGGAAATAGATTGAAACAAATCTGCGATGGCTTCTACAATTTTGATGGAAAATCGCTTATTTCTCTAATGTTATTGTTTAAAGCGTATTTAAGTGCTTTAAATGATCAAAATAAGCATGAAAATCACTATTTTAATAACTGGATTTCGATCAGAGAACCACAGTAAATCACACAAGTACAACTTATGCAATATGTCTGGAACGAATCTAAAGTAGAAAACCGAAGTTTTCTCGTGTTTCCCACTGCTAAAATGCATGAAAATAACACTGTTATATTGCTGAACATGTTAGGAATAGATTGAAACAAATCGATGGCTTCTACAATTCTTGATGGAAATCGCTTTATTTTCTTAATGTTATTGTTTAAAGCGTATTTAAGTGCTTAAAAATGATCAAAATAAGCATGAAAATCACTATTTTAATAACTGGATTTCGATCAGAGAACCACAGTAAATCACACAAAGTACAACTTATGCAATATGTCTGGAACGAATCTAAAGTAGAAACCGAAGTTTTCTCGTGTTTCCACTGCTAAAATGCATGAAATAACACTGTTATATTGCTGAACATGTTAGGAAATAGATTGAAACAAATCTGCCGATGGCTTCTACAATTCTTGATGGAAATCGCTTATTTCTCTAATGTTATTGTTTAAAGCGTATTTAAGTGCTTAAAATGATCAAATAAGCATGAAAATCACTATTTTAATAACTGGATTTCGATCAGAGAACCACAGTAAATCACACAAAGTACAACTTATGCCAATATGTCTGGAACGAATCTAAAGTAGAAAACCGAGTTTTCTCGTGTTTCCACTGCTAAATGCATGAAATAACACTGTTATATTGCTGAACATGTTAGGAAATAGATTGAAACAAATCTGCCGATGGCTTCTACAATTCTTGATGGAAATCGCTTATTTCTCTAATGTTATTGTTTAAAGCGTATTTAAGTGCTTAAAATGATCAAAATAAGCATGAAAATCACTATTTTATAACTGGATTTCGATCAGAGAACCACAGTAAATCACACAAAGTACCAACTTATGCAATATGTCTGGAACGAATCTAAAGTAGAAAACCGAAGTTTTCTCGTGTTTCCCACTGCTAAAATGCATGAAATAACACTGTTATATTGCTGAACATGTTAGGAAATAGATTGAAACAAATCTGCCGATGGCTTCTACAATTCTTGATGGAAATCGCTTATTTCTCTAATGTTATTGTTTAAAGCGTATTTAAGTGCTTAAAATGATCAAATAAGCATGAAATCACTATTTTTAATAACTGGATTTCGATCAGAGAACCACAGTAAATCACACAAAGTACAACTTATGCAATATGTCTGGAACGAATCTAAGTAGAAAACCGAAGTTTTCTTCGTGTTTCCCACTGCTAAATGCATGAAATAACACTGTTATATTGCTGAACATGTTAGGAAATAGATTGAACAAATCTGCGATGGCTTCTACAATTCTTGATGGAAATCGCTTATTTCTCTAATGTTATTGTTTAAAGCGTATTTAAGTGCTTAAAATGATCAAAATAAGCATGAAATCACTATTTTAATACTGGATTTCGATCAGAGAACCACAGTAAATCACACAAAGTACAACTTATGCAATATGTCTGGAACGAATCTAAAAGTAGAAACCGAAGTTTTCTCGTGTTTCCCACTGCTAAATGCATGAAATAACACTGTTATATTGCTGAACATGTTAGGAAATAGATTGAAACAAATCTGCGATGGCTTCTACAATTCTTGATGGAAATCGCTTATTTCTCTAATGTTATTGTTTAAGCGTATTTAAGTGCTTAAAATGATCAAAATAAGCATGAAAATCACTATTTTAATAACTGGATTTCGATCAGAGAACCACAGTAATCACCACAAAGTACAACTTATGCAATATTGTCTGGAACGAATCTAAAGAGAAAAACGAAGTTTTCTCGTGTTTCCACTGCTAAATGCGATGAAATAAAACTGTTATATTGCTGAACATAGTTAGGAAATGATTGAAAAATCTTGCCGGATGGCTTCTACAATTTCTTGATGAAATCGTTATTATCTCATAATGTTAATTGTTTTTAAAGCGTATTTAAGTGCTTAAAATATCCAAAATAGCTATGAAAATCACTATTTTAATAACGGATTTCGATCAGAGGACACAGTAAATCACACAAAGTACAACTTATGCATATGTCTGGAAGAATCTAAAGTAGAAAACCGAAGTTTTCTCGTGTTCCACTG
>JACMZG010001115.1:0-12274 GCA_018340805.1 Microvelia longipes | reverse complement strand
AACAGGATGAAATTACACGAGATGAAATTACATAAGATGAAATTACGCAAGATGAAATACGAGGATGAAATAACACGGGATGAAATAACGCAAGATGAAATTACACAAGATGAAATTACACGGGATGAAATTACACAAGATGAAATTACACGGGATGAAATAAACGCAAGATGAAAAGTACACAAGATGAAATTACGCAAGAATAAATTACACGGGTTGAAATAACGCAAGATGAAATTACCACAGGATGAAATTAAACGGGATGAAATAAGCAAGATGAAAATAAACAAGATGAAATTAACAAGATGAAATTAGCAGATGAATTGCAAGATGAAATACGCAAGATGAAATTACATGGATAAAATTACGCAAAGATGAAAATTACACGGGATGAAATAACGCAGATGCACAGATGAAATTACACAAGATGAAATTACACAAGATGAATTGCACGGATGAAATTACGCAAGATGAAAATAACACAAGATGAAATTACACGATGAAATTTACACAAGATGAAATTAAACAGAATAAATTACACGGGATGAAATAACATAAGATGAAATTACGCAAGATGAAATTACGCGGATGAAATTACACGGTGATGAAATAACGCAAGATGAAATTACACCAGGATGAAATTACCACGGGATGAAATAACGCAAGATGAAATTACAGAGGATGAAAATTACACAAATGAAATTACACAGGATGAAATTACACGGGATGAAATTACACAAGAAGAAAATTACGCAAGATGAAATTACACTGATGAAATAACGCAAGATGAAATTAAACAGATGAATTACACCAAGATGAAATACGCAAGATGAAATTACACAGCATGAAATTCACAAGATGAATTACACAGGATGAAATATACGCAAGATGAAATTAACGCAAGATGAATTACACGGGATGAAATTACGCAAGATGAAATTACGTAAGATGAAAATTACGCAGATGAAAAATTACACGGGATGAAATTACACAAGATGAAAATTACACGGATGAAATACATGGATGAAATGACGCAAGATGAAATTTAACAAGATGAAATTAAGTGAAATTACACAAGATGAAATTACACAAGATGAAATTACCAGGATGAAATAACGCAAGATGAAATTACACAAGATGAATTTACACGGGATGAAATAACGCAAGATGAAATTACACAAGATGAAATTACAAAAGATGAAATTATGCAAGATTAAATTAACACGGGTTGAAATAACGAACATGAAATTACCCACAGATGAAATTAAACGGGATGAAATAACGCAAGATGAATTAAACAAGATGAAATTACAACAAAAGATGAAATTACGATGAAATTAGATGAAAGTACGCAAGATGAAATTACACGGGATGAAATTACGCAAGACGAAATTACACGGGATGAAAATAACGCAAGATGAAAATTACACAAGATGAAATTACACGAGATGAAATTACACAAATGAAATTTGCACGGGATGAAATAAAGCAAGATAAAATTACCAAGATGAAATTACACAGATGAAATTACACAAGATGAAATTACACAGGATGAAATAACACAAGATTAAATTAAACAGGATGAAATTACACGGATTAAAATTAATAAGATGAAATTACGCAAGATGAATACGCAGGATGAAATTACACGGGATACGCAAGATGAATTACACAGATGAAATTACACGGATGAAATAAACAGAGATTACACAGGAAATTACACAGGATGAAATACACGGATTTGAAATTACACGGGATGAAATATACAAGATGAAATTACGCAAGATAAATTACACGGGATGAATAACGCACAAGATGAAATTACACAGAGAAATTACACAATGAAATTACAACAAGATGAAATTACACAGATGAAATTACACGATGAAATTACACAGATGAAAATTTACACGGGATGAAATTACACAAGATGAAATTACACAAGATGAAATTACACGGGATGAAATTACACGGATGAAATTACACAAGATGAAATTACACGGATGAAATTACACGGGATGAAAATTACACAAGATGAAATTACACAGATAACTTACACAGATGAAATTACAAGATTAAATTACACAAGATGAAATTACACGGGATGAAATTACAGGGATGAAATTACACAAGATGAATTACACGGGATGAAATTACACAAATGAAATTACAAATTAAACACAAGATGAAATTACACGGATGAAATTACACGATTAAATTACACAAGATGAAATACACGGATGAAATTACACAAGATGAAATTGATGAAATTACACAAGATAATTACAAGGATGAAATTACACAAGATGAATTACACGGATGAAATTACACAAGATGAAATTACACAAGATAAATTCACAAGATGAAATTACACAAGATGAAATTACAAATATGAAATTACACAGATGATTACACAAGATGAAATTACACAAGATGAAATTACACGGGATGAAATTACACAAGATGAAATTACACGGGATGAAATACAAAGATGTAATTACACAAGATGAATTACACAAGATGAAATTACAATGAAATTACACAGATGAAATTACACAAGATGAAATTGATGAAATTACACGATGAAATTACGCAAGAATGAAATTACACAGGATGAAATTACACAAGATGAAATTACACGGGATGAAATTACACAAGTGAAATTACACGGGATGAAATTACACAAGATGGGATGAAATTACACGGATGAAATTTACACGGGATGAAATTACACAAGATGAAATTACCACACGGAAATTACACGGATGAAATTACACAAGATGAATTAGGATGAAATTACACACGGGATGAAATAACGCAAGATGAATTACACAAGATGAAATTACACAAGATGAAATTACACAAGATGAAATTACACTGAATTACACAAGATGAAATTACACACAAGATGAAAATTACACGGGATGAAATTACACCAAGATGAATTACACAAGATGAAATTACGCAAGATGAAATTACACGGGATGAAATAACGCAAGATGAAATTACACAGGATGAAATTACACAAGATGAAATTACACAAGATGAATTACACGGGATGAAATAACGCAGATGAATTACACAGATGAAATTACATGGGATGAAATTACACAAGATGAAATTACGCAAGATGAAATTACGCAAGATGAAATTACACAGAGAAAAATTACGCAAGATGAAATTACGGATGAAATTTGAAAACAAGATGAAATTACACAAGATGAAATTACACAAGATGAAATTGCACGTATGAATAACGCAAGATGAAATTACACAGGATGAAATTACACAAGATGAAATTAAACAGGATGAAATACACGGGATGAATTACACAAGATGAAATTACGCAAGATGAAATTACGCAAGATTAATTACACGGGTTAAATTACACAATATGAAATTACACAATATGAAATTAAACTGGATGAAAGATGAAATTACATAAGATGAAATTACACGGGATGAAATTACGCAAGATGAAATTACGCAAGATTAAATTACACGGGATGAAAT
Organism: Microvelia longipes; assembly: GCA_018340805.1. Classification (NCBI taxonomy): domain Eukaryota; kingdom Metazoa; phylum Arthropoda; class Insecta; order Hemiptera; family Veliidae; genus Microvelia; species Microvelia longipes. The sequence goes on along the minus strand of JACMZG010001115.1, from coordinate 8,761 downwards.
TACACAAGATGAAATTACGCAAGATGAAATTACACAAGATGAAATTACACGGGATGAAATTACACAAGATGAAATTACATGATTGAAATTACACAGATGAAATTACACGGGATGAAATACACAAGATGAAATTACACAAGATGAAATTACGCAAGATGAAATTACACGGATGAAATGATGAAATTACACAGATGAAATTTACAAGATTGAAATTACACAAGATTGAAATTACCACGGATGAAATAACGCAAGATGAAATTACGGATGAAATTACATGGGATGAAATTACACAAGATGAATTACGCAAGATGAAATTACGCAAAGATGAAATTTAAATTACGCAAGATGAAATTACATTGAACACGGGATGAAATAAACAAGATGAATTACACAAGATTGAAATTACACAAGATGAAAACACGTGAAACGAAAATTACAAGATGAAATTACAGCAAGATTGAAATTACACACAAGATGAAATTACACAGATGAATTACACGGGGAGAAATAACGAAGTTGAACACGAGATGAAATTACACGGGAATAAAATTACAAGAGAATACAAATTACACGGATGAAATTACAAGAATTACACAGATGAAATTACATAAGATGAAATACACACGGGGAAATTGATGAAAATTACACAAGATGTAAATTAAACAAGATGAAATTACACGATGAAAATAGACAAAGATGAAATTACACGAGAAATACGCGAAATACACGGATAAAAATTACACGGGAAATTACACAAGATGAATTACACGCAAGATGAAATTACACGATAAAACATGAATTACGATGAAATTACACGGGATGAAATAATGAAATTACACGGGATGAAAATTACACGGATGAAATTACACAGATGAAAATTACACAAGATGAAATTACACACGATGATTACACGGAATGAAATTACACGGGATGAAATTACAGATGCGATAATTACACGGATGAAATACACACACGGATGAGAAATACACTACGAAATTTTACACTTGAGAACAATACACGAAATTACACGGGATGAAATTACACGGGATGAAATTACACGAGAGTGAAATTACACGGATAAAATTACACTGAGACGAAGAATTACACGGATGAAATTACACTAGAGACGAAATTACACATGGAAATTGAAATTACACGAATGAGATTACACAAAGACGAAGATGAAATACACTGAACGAAATGTACACTTGAGGAAATTACACGGGATGAAATTACACAAATGAAATTACACGGAGATGAAATTATACACAAGACAAAATTACACGGATGAAACGAGATGAAATTACACGAATGAAATTACACGATAAATTACACTGAGACGAAATTACACGGATGAATTACACTGAGACGAAATACACGGGATGAAGTACAGGATGAAATTACACAAGACGAATTACACGGGATAAACATAAAATTACACGATGAAAGACGAAAATTACACGGGATGAAATACACATGAAATTACCGGGGATGAAATTACACGAAATTACACGGATGAAATTACAGATGAAATTACAGGATGAAATTACACGGATGAATAACGGGATAAAATTACACGAGGAATACACGGGATGCAATTTACACGGGATGAAATTAACAAGATGAAATTACGCACGGATGAAATTACACGGGATGAAATTACACGGGATGAAATTACACGGATGAAATTACCTGAGACGAAATTACACGGGATGAAATTACACTGAACGAAATTACACGGGGATTGAAATACCCACGGGATGAAATACACAAGACGAAAACACGGGATGAAAATTACACTGAGACAAATTACACAGGATGAAAATTACACAAGACGAAATTACCGGGATGAAATTACACACACGAAATTACACGGATGAAATTACACGGGATGGAAGATGAAATTACACAAGACCACTGAACGAAATTACACGGAAAATTACACTGAAATACGAAATTACACGGGATGAAATTACACGGGATGAAAATTACACAAGAAGAAATTACACGGATGAAATTACACAAGAGAAATTACACGAAATTACACCACGAAATTACACGATGAAATTAATGACACGAAATTACACGGGATGAAATTACACGGATGAAATTACACAAACGAAATTACACGAGATGAAAATACACGGGATAAAATTACACACGAAATTACACGATGAAATACACTGACGAAATTACACGGGATGAAATTACACGGGATGAAATTACACAAGACGAAATTACACGGGATGAAATTACACGGGATGAAATTACACCAAGACGAATTCACGGGATAAATACACTGAGACGAAATTACACGGGATAAATTACACGGGATGAAATTACACAAGACGAAATTACACGGATGAAAAAACACGGGATGAAATTACACAGATGAAATTACACGGATAAAATTCACCGAAATACACGGATGAAATTACATGAGACGAAATTACGGATGAAATTACACGGGATGAAATTACACAAGATGAAATTAGCACGGATAAATTACACTGAGACGAAATTACACGGATAAATTACACTGAGACGAAATTACACGGGATGAATTACACGGGATGAAATTACACGGATGATTACACCGGATGAAATTACACGGGATGAAATTACACGAGATGAAATTACACGGGATAAAATTACCTGAACGAAATTACACGGGATGAAATTACACTGAGACGAAATTACACGGGATGAAATTACACGGATGAAATTACACACAGGATGAAATTACACGGGATGAAATTACACGGGACGAAATTACAACGGGATGAAATTACACAGAAATTACACTGAGACGAAATTACACGGATGAAATTACACGGAGACGAAATTACACGAGAAATGAAATTGACGAAATTACACACAAGAAATTACACGGGATGAAATTACACAAGACGAAATAACACGAGATGAAATTAACACGGGATAAAATTAACTAGACAATTACACGGGATGAAATTACACTGATGACGAAATTACACATGAAATTTACACGGGATGAAATTACACAAGACGAAATTACACGGGATGAAATTACACACACACGGATGAAATTACCGGGATGAAATTACACGGGAAATTACAACGAAATACACGGGATGAAATTACACAATTACGGATGAAATTACTGAGACGGGATGAATTACACGGGATGAAATTACACAAGATGAAATTACACGGGATGAAATTACACAGACGAAATTACACGGATGAAATTACACGGGATAAAATTACCTGAGACGAATTACACGGGATGAAATTACACTGAGACGAAATTACACGGGATGAAATTACACGGGATGAAATTACACAAGACGAAATTACACGGAATGAAATACAATGAAAATTACACGAGATGAAATTACACGGATAAAATTACACTGAGCGAAATTACACGGGATGAAATACATAACACGGGATTGAAATTACACGGGATGAAATTACACAAGACAAATTACACGGGATAAATTACACTGAGACGAAATTACACGGGATGAAATTACACATGGACGAAATTACACGGGATGAAATTACACGGGATGAATTACACGGATGAAATACACGGGATGAAATTACACGGGATGATTACACGAGATGAAATTACCACGGATAAAATTACACTGAGACGAAATTACACGGGATGAAATTACACTGAACGAAATTAAATGAAATTACACGGGATGAAATTACACCACGGAGAAATTACTCACGGGATGAAATACACGGGAAATTACACGGGAAAATTACACTGAGACGAATTACACGGGATAAATTACACTGAGACGAAATTACACGGATGAAATTAACGGGATGAAATTACACAAGACGAAATTACACGGATGGAAATACACGGGATAAAATTACACTGAGACGAAATTACACGGGATGAAATTACACTGAGACGAAATTACACGGATGAAATTACACGGGATGAAATTACACTATTACACGGGATGAAATTACACGGGAAATTACACAAGACGAAATTACACGGATGAAATTACACAAGACGAAATTACACGGGATGAAATTACACGGGATAAATTACACTGAGACGAAATTACACCGGATGAAATTACACTGAGACGAAATACACGGGATGGAAATTACACGGATGAAATTACACCACAAGACGAAAATTACACGGGATGAATTACACGGGATTGAAATTACACGAGATGAAATTACACGGATAAATTTACACTGAGACGAAATTACACGGGATGAAATTACACTGAGACGAAATTACATGGGATGAATTACACGGATGAAATTAACAAGAGAAATTTACACGGGATAAAATTACATGAGACGAAATACACGGATGGAAATTACACAAGAAATTACGAAATTACACGGGGGAAATTACAATGAAATTACACGGGATGAAATTACACGGGATGAAATTACACGAGATGAAATTACACGGGATAAATTACACTGAGACGAATTACACGGATGGGACGAAATTACACGGGGATACACGGGATTTACACAAGAGAAATACACGGGATTGAAATTACGAAATTACACGGATGAAAATTTTGACACTGAGACGAAATTAACGGGATGAAATTACACAAGACGAAATTACACGGGATGAAATTACACGGGATAAATTACACAAGACGAAATTACACGAGATGAATTACACGGGATAAAATTACACTGAGACGAAATTACACGGGATGAAATTACACGGGATAACACGGATGAAATTACACGACGAAATTACACGGGATGAAATTACACTGAGACGAGAATTACACGGATGAAATTACAGGATGAAATTACACAAGACGAAATTACACGGATGAAATTACACAAGACGAAAATTACACGGATGAAAATTACACAAGACGAAATACACTAAAAAATAGTAAAAAGTTTAATGAAAAAATAGTAAAAAATTAGTTAAAAAAACTTATCTCTCACTATCAAAAAAGTAAAAATATATTATCATTATTATTATTATATGATTTATTTTATCATTAAAGGAACGAACAAGTAATTTGAATATATTATTAATTAAAAATATACTATTTTTACTAATTTTTAACTTATTTTTATTGTATCTATACTATTTCAATACTTTATACGAATTTTTTTAATATATTAGTTATTTATTTACTATTTTAGGTAGAGTGCTTGAGTGCCGTTGTAATTCGTCTTGTGTGTCTAATTTCCATACCGTGAATTCTCGTCTCAAGTGTAATTTTCCCACGTAATTGTCCTCCTGCCAATATGCGTTGTGTGCTAATCTCGAAAGCCCGTTTCATATAACCTGTTTATTGGAGAAAATGTTCCGGATCTCTTTGATGCAGTATAGATTAGTCTGAGAAATCTCTTTCGCGAATATACGATGATTCACGGATTAACGAGTCTTTTCCGAGTTATTCAACTTATCTACATTAATGCGTTGCGAAAATAAAATCCTTGAGATTCGTTGTAATCCCCGAATTATAATTCATTTACTCTCAGGCAATTCCCTCCTGCCGTCATAGCATTATTGTTTTCAAAATTTATCCATTAATTGGGAATTAATGCATCTATTTATAATGTCTGTTGTAATTTAAGTTCAGCTACGCTTGCCATAACTTTCGTGTTCAAACATGGAAAATGGGAAAAAATTCAAGAAAAAGATATCAAAATAAACGAATAAATTTTTATAATATTGCATAAAAAGAAGCGTATTTTAAGTTCTTTTCACATTGTATTTTATTACTCGGCTCGGTATCGAAGAGTACCGTTAATTTACTCAGGTACTCGATCGGTTAAATCTCGCTCTTATTCAGCCCTACAGTCAGCATGGAAAAAAATTATTATCGATTTAAAATTTAAAAATTTTTAAAAAAACTTAAACATTCTCTTAATTTTAAACATACCGTTTTGATACCTCACCATTCGATAGAAAATTAAAAAACCACCTATACACTGTCTAAAAACTAATTACCAAAAAATTGGTTCTACTCGAAAATAATATAAAATTATATTATTAAATTAAAAATAAATAATTATAAAATTATATAATAATAATTCTTTCAAACCATGGATAGATAAAACTTTTAATAGATTGTTAAAGGACTACTACCGAAACAATGGCGTCCTTCTACCCTAAAAATAACTGTTCAACTTGCGATGCGATTGCGGCGATTCTAGCCAGATATATTATTTATCATTATATTAATTATATTTATTATTATATATTATTATTATTATTATATATAATTATTATTTATTATAATTATTATTATTATTATATTATTATTATTATTAATTAAATTCATTATGGTATTATTATTAAACCCTTGACCCATTTTGAAAATTTGTTAATTACATGTTCGACAGAGTTAACTCTCATCAATCAAAAGACTTCACACATCTATATATAATAAACAACCTAAAAATTTAAAGAACATGGCTTTAATATTAAAGTTTCGGGTTATTTAATCAATTATCAATTTTTCGGCAAATAATCAGAATTAATGTAAACATTCAATTAAAACCATGGAAAAAACCTGTGGAAACATGAATTTGACTCCAAGCCTACTCTATATCTAATAACGCTTGTACACATAGTCTTTCCCAGTATTCCTTTTCGAAGTCTTGCTACGAACAAAATTGTTAATATTATTGTATACTGTGCCTCTATATCCAATTATTGTTATTGATTTTTATGTAATAATATTGATTATTATTATGTTTTGTATTTAATTTTTCTGAGAAAAATAAATTAAACTTAATAAAATTCACAAAAAAAATAATTAGCTTGAAAGTAACAATTACATTCAACTTTTCGAATTTCTGCTGGCCCAGCATTAAAAGTATAACACTACTTCAAGTTCAAAATTTTTAATTTTGCACAGAGTTGAGAAATACTTAGATAATCTCCAACTCATTAAAAGTGAAGTGAAACAAGAATGTTACGTGACAATTGAAAATATGAAGTTCCTTTATGAAATAATTTTAATTTCATTCAATTTTTAGTAAACATTATTGCATATGTGAGAACTATTGAATTAAGTGTGAGAGGTTTTATAAAGAACTTCTTAATAATTAATTAAATTGTAAAGTTTTTTCACGGTTATTTGCGTCAAATTATAAAATAAAATAATATTCTATTATATATGATTATTTCAAATATTTTTATTTAATAATCTTTATAGCGTTTCTAACTAAGTTAAAATCAAACTTAAATCATTTTCACTAAATAAGTAATGCTCATTTAATGCAAGTTTAAAAAGCGTCTTTTTTGAAAATTTTAAAAATTTTACACTCTCTATCAACATAAAATTTTCAGTGTTCTCAATCATAAAATTCGCAACACTCACAAGTCAACAAATAACATAACAGATTATTATTAATTATGATCAGATTAAATCTCGGTTCTATTATGCAACTTCTATTTAAATATAAAGATTAGACGATGAAAAGTCGAAATAAATGTGGATTGTTAATTATGTTATTAATTAAAATATATTTTACTTAGGAATGAAAAAAGAATTTTAACTTTAAATAAAAAATAAAAAATTTTTTTGTAAAAAAAAAGATTGATGATACCTTGGAAATATATTTAGATGAAATTGTCAGAATATTTCCTGTTGGGATGAAAAAGTGTCCAACAAAATAAGCATCTCCGTTTGGATTTATTGTAATTCCTGAAAACCAATCGGAAGCTTGGTTGCCCAATCATTTGAGGTGAACGCTTCTGGAAGAAAAACTGGATTCAACAAAGCATACATACGAAAAATATAATTTAATTTGATTTAATGTATTAATAATTTTTAATTTCCATAGGTAAAACAAAATTACGCAATCCAACTCTAGTAAACTACAGCTTGTGAAAAGGCATGTTTTAAAATTTATTTTATCTGAAGAATTATGTGCTCGAAGCAAAAACCGTTTGAGTTGTTGATTTAATGATTGGAAAAACTGTAAATATATACAATTTCTTGAAAAAACAACGCCAGAGTTTAAAGTAGGGGAAAGATTCTAATTTGGATATATATTTTTCTACGACTTGAAATATCTAGGGGGCATCCTATCGACAATCATTCAGTATCCAAATATGATTTCAGCCGCCTCATACAAAACATGTGATTAACAAGCAGAAATCTGAACTTCAAAAACAACAAAGTTTTTGTTACTGAAGTCAGGTTATTTAAGCCTATAAAATATTTATATTTCGGATTTACGATGAAATTGTTGATCTGTCCGAGGAATAGTTGTCCCTTCAGGAATCAATTAAAAATATCAATCACAGAGAGTACAAAAGAATTGTTTGGGTAGCCAATAATTCCTTCAATGCGCTTACAAAGAAATTTTAACATATAGAGACAATGGAAGAGGAAACAACCAGGTTTGTTTTTTAAAATTGTTAAAGGCAGCGTGTTCCAACCATCAAACAACATCAACCCAAAATTATGAGCGCAACTTCTTCAATTGGCAATTAATTATTGACAAAAAAAGAACAGCGATTAGGACGATACCACATTAGAGTGCATATTGTTTTTTAAAAAGTTATTTCAAAACAATAAATTATATGTAATTTTCCTGCTGTTTTTTGGTATTATTTTTGCTGTTAATATTATATTGTTAACGCGGGGTTTTTTTCGTCTTTAATATTGATTATTCGGATTGTTTTATTATCTGTATTAAGTGTATGTTGAGCATAACTGTAGCGGACAGGGTGCGACAGTATCTGCATTTTATTGAGTGTTTATGGGTATACAATACGAAATATTTC
>JACMZG010001114.1:0-12277 GCA_018340805.1 Microvelia longipes | reverse complement strand
TCATACTTTTTATTTTTCTTTGTGATGAGTCATCAACTTTTTATTTTTTCTCATCATGAGGATGAGTCATGAGTCATACTTTTTATTTTTCTTTGTGATGAGTCATCAGATGAGTCATACTTTTTATTTTTCTTTGTGATGAGTCATGATGAGTCATACTTTTTAATTTTCTTTGTGATGAGTCTTTGTGATGAGTCAAGATGAGTCATACTTTTTATTTTCTTTGTGATGAGTCATCAGATGAGTCATACTTTTTTTTTCTTTTTGATGAGTCATATTTTTAATTTTCTTTGTGATGAAGTCATACTTTTTATTTTTCTTTGTGATGAGTCATGATGAGTCATATTTTTAATTTTTTTGTGATGAGTCATACTTTTTATTTTTTTGTGATAAGTCATCAGATGAGTCTTTTTATTTTTCTTTGTGATGAGTCATGAGTCATACTTTTTTTATTTTTCAGATGAGTCATACTTTTTTAATTTTCTTTGTGATGAGTCATACTTTTTTTATTTTTCTTTTGTGATGAGTCATCAGATGAGTCATATTTTTAATTTTCTTTGTGATGAGTCATACTTTTTATTTTTCTTTGTGAGTCATCCTTTTAATTTTCTTTGATGAGTCATACTTTTTATTTTTCTTTGTGATGAGTCATCAGATGAGTGATGAGTCATACTTTTTTAATTTTTCATGAGTCATACTTTTTATTTTTTTTTGTGAAAGTCATTGAGTTCATGAGTCATACTTTTTTATTTTCTTTGTGATAAGTCATCAGATGAGTCTTTTAATTTTCTTTGTATGAGTCATACTTTTTATTTTTCTTTGTGATAAGTCATCAGATGAGTCTCTTTTAATTTTCTTTGTGATGAGTCATACTTTTATTTTTCTTTGTGATGAGTCATCAGATGAGTCATACTTTTTTATTTTCTTTGTGATGAGTCATATTTTTTATTTTTCTTTGTGATGAGTCATCAGATGAGTCATACTTTTTATTTTTCTTTGTGATGAGTCATGTCATACTTTTTATTTTCTTTGTGATGAGTCATCGATGAGTCATACTTTTTATTTTCTTTGTGATGAGTCATCATACTTTTTATTTTTCTTTGTGATGAGTCATTAGATGAGTCAAACTTTTTTAATTTTCTTTGTGATGAGTCATACTTTTTATTTTTTCTTTGTGATGAGTCATCAGATGAGTCATACTTTTTATTTCTTTGTGATGAGTCATCAGATGAGTCATACTTTTTATTTTCTTTTGGATGAGTTATTTTTATTTTCTTGTGATCAGTCATCATACTTTTTATTTTTCTTTGTGATGAGTCATAGATTTCATTTTTATTTTTCTTTGTGATCAGTCATCAGATGAGTCATACTTTTTATTTTTCTTTGTGATGAATCATCAGATGAGTCATATTTTTTTTTCTTTGTGATGAGTCATCAGATGAGTCATACTTTTAATTTTTCTTTGTAATGAGTCATACTTTTATTTTTTCTTTGTGATGAGTCATCAGATGAGTCATATTTTTATTTTCTTTGTGATGAGTCATCAGATGAGTCATACTTTTTTTTTCTTGTGATGAGTCATCGATGAGTCATACTTTTATTTTTCTTTGTGATGAGTCATCAGATGAGTCATACTTTTTATTTTTCTTTGTGATGAAGTCATCAGATGAGTCATACTTTTTATTTTCAGTCAGATGAGTCATACTTTTTATTTTCTTTGTGATGAGTCATATTATGTTATCAGATGAGTCATACTTTTTATTTTTCTTTGTGATGAGTCATGAGTATTATTTTCTTTGTGATGAGTCATCATGAGTCATACTTTTTAATTTTTCTTTGTGATGAGTCATCAGATGAGTCATACTTTTTATTTCTTTGTGTGATCATATTACTTTTTTTTTCTTGTGATGAGTCATCAGATGAGTCATACTTTTTATTTTTCTTTGTGATGAGTCATCAGATGAGTCATACTTTTTATTTTCTTTGTGATGAAGTCATCAGATGAGTCATACTTTATTTTTCTTTGTGATGAGTCATCAGATGAGTCATACTTTTTATTTTTTCTTTGTGATGGTCATCGATGAGGTTTTTCAGTCATATTTTTATTTTTCTTTTGTGATCAGTCATCAATGAGTCATACTTTTTTTATTTTTCTTTGTGATGAGTCATCAGATGAGTCATACTTTTTATTTTTTTTGATGAGTCATCAGATGAGTCATACTTTTATTTTCTTTGTGATGAGTCATATTTTTATTTCTTTGTGATCGTCATTCAGATGAGTCATACTTTTTATTTTTCTTTGTGATGAGTCATCAGATGAGTCATACTTTTATTTCTTTGTGATGAGTCATCAGATGAGTCAAACTTTTTATTTTTCTTTGTGATGAATCATCAGATGAGTCATTTCTTTTTATTTTCTTTGTGATGAGTCATCAGATGATCATACTTTTAGTTTTCTTTGTGATGATCATACTTTTATTTTTCTTGATGAGTCATCAATGAGTCATATTTTATTTTTCTTTGTGATGATCATCAGATGAGTCATACTTTTTATTTTTCTTTGTGATCAGTCATCAGATGAGTCAAACTTTTATTTCTTTTGTGAATCATCAGATGAGTCATACTTTTATTTTCTTTTGATGAGTCTTCAGATGAGTCATACTTTTTAAGTTTTTTTTGATGAGTCATACTTTTATTTTTCTTTGTGATGAGTCATCATGAGATCATATTTTTTATTTTCTTTGTGATGAGTCATCAGATGAGTCACTTTTATTTTTCTTTGTGAGTCATCAGATGAGTCATCTTTTTATTTTTCAGATGAGATGAGTCTACTTTTTTATTTTCTGTGATAATCATCGATGAGTCATATTTTTTATTTTTCTTTTGTGAAGTCATGATGAGTCTTACTTTTTAATTTTCTTTGATGAGTCATACTTTTTATTTTTCTTTTGGATCAGTCATCAGATGAGTCATACTTTTTATTTTTCTTTGTGATGAGTCATCGGATGAGTCATACTTTTTATTTTTCTTTGTGATGAGTCATCAGATGAGTCATACTTTTATTTTCTTTGTGATGAGTCAGATGAGTCATACTTTTTATTTTTCTTTGTGATGAATCATCAGATGAGTCATACTTTTATTTTTCTTTGTGATGAGTCATCAGATGAGTCATACTTTTTATTTTCTTTGTGATGAGTCATCAGATGAGTCATACTTTTATTTTTCTTTGTGATGAGTCATGAGTCATACTTTTTATTTTTCTTTGTGAATGAGTCATCAGATGAGTCATACTTTTATTTTTTCTTTGTATGAGTCATCAGATGAGTCATACTTTTTATTTCTTTGTGATGAGTCATACTTTTTATTTTTCTTTGTGATCAGTCATCAGATGAGTCATTACTTTTTATTTTTTTGTGATGAGTCATCAGATAGTCACTTTTTATTTTTCTTTGTTGATGAGCATCAGAGAGTCTACTTTTTATTTTTCTGTGATGAGTCATCGATGAGTCATACTTTTATAGTCTACTTTTTATTTTTCTTTGTGATCAGTCTCAGATCATACTTTTATTTTTTCTTTGTGATGAGTCATCAGATGAGTCATACTTTTATTTTTCTTTGTGATGAGTCATCAGATGAGTCATACTTTTTTTTTTTTTTTGATGAGTCATCAGATGAGTCATACTTTTTATTTTTTTTTTGTGATGAGTTCATCAGATGAGTCATACTTTTTTTTTTTCTTTGTGATGAGTCATCAGATGAGATTTTTCTTGTGATGAGTCATCATGAGTGATGAGTCATCAGATGAGTCATACTTTTTATTTTTCTTTGTGATGATTCATCAGATGAGTCATACTTTTTTTTTTCTTTGATGTCATGATGAGTCATAATTTTTTTGTGATGAGTCATCAGATGAGTCATACTTTTTATTTTTCTTTGTGATGAGTCATAGTCATACTTTAATTTTCTTTTGATGAGTCATCAGATGAGTCATTATTTTTATTTTCTTTGTGATGAGTGATGAGTCATACTTTTTATTTTTCTTTTGATGAGTCATACTTTTTAATTTTCTTTGTGATGAGTCATACTTTTTATTTTCTTTGTGATGAGTCATCAGATGAGTCATATCTTTTTAATTTTCTTTGTGATGAGTCATACTTTTATTTTTCTTTGTGATAAGTCATCAGATGAGTCTTTTTATTTTTCTTGTGATGAGTCATCGATGAGTCATACTTTTTATGATGAGTCATACTTTTTTCTTTGTGATGAGTCATACTTTTTTTTTTCTTGTGATGAGTCATCAGATGAGATTTTCTTTGTATGAGTCATACTTTTTATTTTCTTTGTGATGAGTCATCAGATGAGATTTTCATACTTTTTATTTTCTTTGTGATGAGTATCATGAGTCATTTTTTTTTTCATGAGTCATACTTTTTAATTTTCTTTGTGATGAGTCATACTTTTTATTTTTCTTTGTGTGATGAGTTTTTGTGATGAGTACTTTTTATTTTTCGATGAGTCATCGGATGAGTCATACTTTTTATTTTTCTTGTGTCGATGAGTTTTTAATTTTCTTTGTGATGAGTCATACTTTTTATTTTCTTGTGATGAGTCATCAGATGAGTCATACTTTTTTTTTCTTTGTGATGAGTCATATTTTTATTTTTTTGTGATTTGATGATCATACTTTTTTTTTTTTGTGATGAGTCATGAGTCATACTTTTTATTTTTCAGTCTCATTACTTTTTATTTTTCTTTGTGATGAGATCAGATGATTTTTATTTTCTTTGATGAGTCAAGTCATATTTTTATTCTTTGTGATGAGTCATCATGATGAGATGAGTACTTTTATTTTCTTTGTGATGAGTCATCAGATGAGTCATACTTTTTATTTTCTTTGTGATGAGTCATATTTTTATTTTTCTTTTGTGATGAGTCATCAGATGAGTCATACTTTTATTTTCTTTGTGATGAGTCATGATGAGTGATGAGTCATACTTTTTAATTTTCTTTGTGATTCACAGTCATACTTTTTAATTTTCTTTGTGATGAGTCATACTTTTATTTTTTGTGATGAGTCATCAGATGAGTCTACTTTTATTTTTTTTGATGAGTCATCAGATGAGTCATACTTTTTATTTTTTTTGTGATGAGTCATTTTCATTTTTAATTTTTTGTGATGAGGATGAGTCATACTTTTTATTTTTCTTTGTGATGAGTCATACTTTTTAATTTTCTTTGATGATCATACTTTTTATTTTTTCTTGTGATGAGTCAGATGAGTCATACTTTTTATTTTCTTTGTGTCATCAGATGAGTCATACTTTTTTAATTTTCTTTTGTGATGAGTCTCTTTTTATTTTCTTGTGATAGTCATGATGATCGATTTTAATTTTCTTTCTATTGAGTCATACTTTTATTTTTCTTTGTGATGATTCTTAAGATGAGTCACCTCTTGAGAACCTTGGGGGGTCAATTTTTTTTTTCAAGTTTTTGGGGGTCAAATTTTTTTTTTTCTTTTGGGGAGTCAAATTTTTTTTTAAAAAATTTTTGATGAGTCATCTAATGAGTCATTACTTTTTAAATTTTTTTATTTTTCTTTGTGATGAGACCATAACATGAATCATCGTATGAGTCATAATTTTTTTTCTTTGTGATGAGTCATCAAGATGAGTTCATACCTTTTTATTTTTCTTGTGATGATTCTTAAGTATGAGTCACCTCTTTATTGAGACATTGGGGTTCAAATTTTTTCAGTTTTTGGGGGTCAAATTTTTTTTTTTCTAAATTTTTGGGGGTAAATTTTTTTTTTTAAAATTTTTTTATGTTCATCTTTGAGTTATACTTTTTTAAATTTTTTATTTTTCTTTGTGATGGACATAACATGAATATCGTTGAGTCATAATTTTTTTTTTTGTATAAGTCATCAGATGAGTCATACTTTTTATTTTTTTGGATGATTCTTAAGTTGTCCACCTCTATGAGACATTTTTTGGGGGTCAAAAAAAAAAAAAAAATTTTTTTTTTTTTTTGGGGGTAATTTTTTTTCTAATTTTTGGGGGTCAAATTTTTTTTTAAATTTTTTGATGAGTCATCTAATGAGTCATACTTTTTAAATTTTTTATTTTCTTTGTGATGAGACTAACATGAATCATCGTATGAGTCATAATTTTTTTTTTGTGATGAGTCATCAGATGAGTCATACTTTTATTTTTTTTTGATGAGTCATAAGTTATGAGTCACCTTCTTTACCTTGGGGGTAAATTTTTTTTTTTTCAATTTTTTTTTTTGGGGGGTCAAATTTTTTTTTTAAATTTTTGGGGGGTCAAATTTTTTTTAAAATTTTTTTTTTTGAGTCAGAATGAGTCATACTTTTTTTTAATTTTTTTTTTTTTTTGATGGAATTTAAAATTTTTTTTTTTTTCTTTGTGATGAGTCATCATGATCTACTTTTATTTTTCTTTGTGATGATTCTTAAGTTATGGTCACCTCTAGAGACACCTTGGGGGGTCAAATTTTTTTTTTTCAAGTTTTGGGGGTCAATTTTTTTTTCTTAAATTTTGGGAGTCAAATTTTTTTTTAAAATTTTTTTGATGAGTCATCTAATGAGTCATACTTTTAAATTTTTTTATTTTCTTTGTGATGAGGACCATAACTGAATCATCGTATGAGTCATAATTTTTTTCTTTGTGATGAGTCATCAGATGAGTCATACTTTTTATTTTTCTTTGTGATGATTCTTAAGTATTGAGTTTCTATGAGAAGGGGTCAAATTTTTTTTTTTTCAAGTTTTTGGGGTCAAATTTTTTTTTTCTAAATTTTGGGGTCAAATTTTTTTTAAAATTTTTTTTGGATGAGTCATACTTTTTAAATTTTTTTTTTTTTTTTTGATGGGAATCATCGTTTTTCATAATTTTTTTTTTTGTGATGAGTCATCAGATGGAGTCATACTTTTTATTTTTTTTTGTGATGATTTCTTAAGTATGAGTCACTCTATGAGCACCTTTGGGGGGTCAAATTTTTTTTTTTTGGGGTAATTTTTTTTTTTTCTAATTTTTTGGGAGTCAAATTTTTTTTTAAATTTTTTTTGATGAGTCATCTAATGAGTCATTTACTTTTTAAATTTTTTATTTTTCTTTGTGATGAGACATCTAATCTCGTATGAGTCATAATTTTTTTGTTGTGATGATCATCAGATGAGTCATTACTTTTTATTTTTCTTGTGATGATTCTAAGTATGAGTCACCTCTATGAACACCTTGGGGGTCAAATTTTTTTTTCTAATTTTGGGAGTCAATTTTTTTTTAAAATTTTTTGATGAGTCATCTAATGAGTCATATTTTTAAATTTTATTTTTCTTTGTGAGAGACCATAACATGAATCATGTATGAGTATAATTTTTTTTTTGTTGTTGATGAGTCATCAGATGGTCATACTTTTATTTTTCTTGTGATGATTCTAAGTATGAGTCACTCTATGAGGACATCCTTGGGGGGTCAAATTTTTTTTTTCTAATTTTTGGGGAGTCAAATTTTTTTTTAAAATTTTTTGATGAGTCATCTAATGAGTCATACTTTTTTAAATTTTTTTTTTTTTCTTTGTTGATGAGACTAACATGAATAATCGTATTGAGTCATAATTTTTTTTTCTTTGTGATTGAGTTCATCAGATGAGTCATACTTTTATTTTTCTTTGTTGATGAGTCTTAAGGTCATGAGTCACCTTCTATGAGACACCTTGGGGGTCAAATTTTTTTTTCAAGTTTTTGGGGGGTCAAATTTTTTTCTAAATTTTTGGGATCAAATTTTTTTTTTTAAAAAATTTTTTGATGAAGTCATCTAAGAGTTCATGACTTTTTAAATTTTTTTATTTTCCTTTGTGATGAGACATAACATGAATCATCGTATGAGTCATAAATATTTTTTTCTTTGTGATGGTCATGTCAGAGAGTCATACTTTTTATTTTTCGTGTTGATGATCTTAAGGTATGAGTCACTCTATGAGACACCTTGGGGGTTCAAAATTTTTTTTTCAAGTTTTTGGGGGGTCCAATTTTTTTTCTAAATTGTTTGGGGAGTCAATTTTTTTTTTAAAATTTTTTTTGATGAGTCATCTAATGAGTCATACTTTTAAATTTTTTTTATTTTTCTTTGTGATGAGGACATAACATGATCATCGTATGAGTCATAAATTTTTTTTTGTTTGTGATGAGTTCATCAGATGAGCATTATTTTATTTCTTGTGATGATTCTTAAGGTAATGAGTACCTCTATGAGCACCTTGGAGGGGTTCAAATTTTTTTTTTTTCTAAATTTTTGGGAGTCAAATTTTTTTTTAAAAATTTTTTTGATGAGTCATCAATGAGTCATACTTTTTTAAATTTTTTTATTTTTTCTTTGTGATGAGACATAACATGAATCATCGTTGAGTCATTAATTTTTTTTGTTGTGATGATCATCAGATGAGTCAACTTTTTTATTTTTCTTTGTGATGATTCTTAAGTATGAGTCACCTCTATGAGACACCTTGGGGGGTCAAATTTTTTTTCTAATTGGGGAGTCAAATTTTTTTTAAATTTTTTTTATGAAGTCATCTATGAGTCATACTTTTTTTAAATTTTTTTTATTTTTTCTTTGTGATGAGACATAACATGATCATCGTATGGTCTAATTTTTTTTGTTTGTGATGAGTATCAGATGAGGTCATACTTTTTATTTTTCTTTGTGATTGATTCTTAAGTATGGAGTCACCTCTTATGAGACACCTTGGGGGTCAAATTTTTTTTTTTCTAACTTTTTGGGGAGTCAAATTTTTTTTAAAATTTTTTGATGAGTCATTAATGAGTCAACTTTGTTAAATTTTTTTTTATTTTCTTTGTGATGAGACATAACATGAATCATCGTTGAGTCATAAATTTTTTTTCTTTGTGATGGAGTCATCAGATTGAGTTCATACTTTTTATTTTTCTTTGTGATGATCTTAAGTATGAGTCACCTCTATGAGACACCTTGGGGGTCAAATTTTTATTTTTCAAGTTTTTGGGGGGTCAAATTTTTTTTTTCTAATTTTTGGGGAGTCAAATTTTTTTAAAATTTTTTTGATGAGTCATCGAATGAGTCATACTTTTTAAATTTTTTTATTTTTCTTTGTGATGAGTCATAACGTCGTATGAGTCATAATTTTTTTCTTGTGTGATTGAGTCCATCAGATAGTTCTACTTTTTATTTTTCTTTTGTGATGATTTTTAAGTATGAGTCACCTTCTATGAGACACCTTTGGGGGTCAAATTTTTTTTTTCAAGTTTTTGGGGGTCAAATTTTTTTTTTCTTTTTTTTTGGGGGTCAAATTTTTTTTTAAATTTTTTTTTTGATGAGTCATCAATGAGTCATTTTTTAAAATTTTTTTATTTTTTTTTTATCAGTCATTTTTTTTAATTTTTTTTTTTGTGATGAGTATTTGAGTCATACTTTTTATTTTTTTTTTATATTCTTTTTTTTGGGGTACCCTCAACCACGCAAATTTTTTTTTTTAATTATTTTTTGATGGGTCAAATTTTTTTTTTTTTTTTGGGGGTCAAATTTTTTTTTTTTTTTTTGGGGGTCAAATTTTTTTTTTTTATTTTTTTTGTGATGAGACATTAACAGTGAATCATCGTTATAGCATTTTTTTTTGTTTTTGTGATGAGTCATCAATGAGTCATACTTTTTATTTTTTTTTTGATGATTCTAAGTATGAGTCACCTCTATTTTTCAAATTTTTTTTTCTTTTTTGGGGAGTCAAATTTTTTTTTAAAATTTTTTTTGATTGAGTCATCTAAATGAGTCATACTTTTTAAATTTTTTTTTTTTTTTCTTTGTGATGAGACATAAAATGATCATGTTTGAGTCATAATTTTTTTTTTTGTGATGAGTCATTCAGATGAGTCATACTTTATTTTTTCTTTGTGGATGATTCTTAAGTAATGAGTCATTCATTGAGAACCTTGGGGGGTCAAAATTTTTTTTTTTTCAAGTTTTTGGGGGTTCAAATTTTTTTTTTTTTTTGGGAGTCAATTTTTTTTTAAAATTTTTTTTGATGAGTCATCGAATGAGTCATACTTTTTAAATTTTTTTTTTTTTTTTTGTGATGAGTCATCATTCATTTTTTCATAATTTTTTTCTTTTGATGAGTCATTAGATGAGTCATACTTTTTATTTTTTTTGTGATGATTTTTATGAGTCACCCTCTTTTGTCAAATTTTTTTTTTTTTTTGGGGGTCAAATTTTTTTTCTTTTTGGGGGTTTTTTTTTAAAATTTTTTTTGATGAGTCATCGAATGAGTCATACTTTTTTTTTTTTTATTTTTCTTTGTGATGAGACATCATGAATCATTATGAGTCAAATTTTTTTTTTTGTGATGAGTCATCAGATGGAGTCATACTTTTTATTTTTTTTGTGATGATTCTTAAGTATAGTCACCTCTATGAGGACATGGGGGGTCAAATTTTTTTTTTTCAAGTTTTTGGGGGGTCAATTTTTTTTTTCTAATTTTTGGGGGAGTCAATTTTTTTAAAATTTTTTTTGATGAGTCATCTAATGAGTCATACTTTTTAAATTTTTTATTTTTTCTTTGTGATGAGACATAACATGAATCATCGTAATGAGTATAATTTTTTTTTTTGTGATGAGTCATCGATGAGTCATACTTTTTATTTTTCTTGTGAGATTTTTAAGTATGAGTCACCTCTATGAGACACCTTGGGGGGTCAAATTTTTTTTTTCTAATTTTTGGGAGTCAAATTTTTTTTTTAAAATTTTTTTGATGAGTCAAATGAGTCTACTTTTTAAATTTTTTTATTTTTTTTTGTATGAGACATTAACATGATCATCGTATGGTCATAATTTTTTTTCTTGTGATGAGTCATCAGATGAGTCATACTTTTTATTTTTCTTTGATGATTCTTAAGTAGAGTCACCTCTATGAGACCACCTTTGGGGGTCAAATTTTTTTTTTTCAAGTTTTTGGGGGGTCCAATTTTTTTTTTTTTTAAATTTTTGGGGATCAAAATTTTTTTTTTAAATTTTTTTGATGAGTCATCTAATGAGTCATACTTTTTAATTTTTTATTTTTCTTTGTGATAGACATAACATGAATCATCGATGAGTCATAATTTTTTTCTTTGTGATGGGAGCATCAGATGAGTCATACTTTTATTTTCGTTGTGATGATTTTTAAGTATTGAGTCAACCTCTATGAGACAGCCTTGGGGGTCAAAATGGTTTTTTTTCAAGTTTTTGGGCTCAAATTTTTTTTTTCTAAATTTTGGGGAGTCAAATTTTTTTTTTAAGAAATTTTTTTTTGATGAGTCACTAATGGTCATACTTTTTAAATTGTTTTTATTTTTTCTTTGTGATGAGGACATAACATGAATCATCGTATGAGTTCATAATTTTTTTTCTTTGTGATAGTCATCAGAATGATCTACTTTTATTTTTCTTTGTGATGATTCTTAAGTATGAGTTCACCTCTATGAGGACACCTTGGGGGGTCAAATTTTTTTTTCAAGTTTTTGGGGGGTCAAATTTTTTTTTTTCTAATTTTTGGGAGTCAAATTTTTTTATAAAATTTTTTTTGATGATTCATTAATGAGTATACTTTTTTTAAATTTTTTTATTTTCTTGGTGTGAGACATAACATGAAATTTCGTTGAGTTTTAATTTTTTTGTTGGTTTGATGAGTTCTCAGATGAGTCATACTTTTTATTTTTCTATGGTGATGTTCTTAAGTATGATACACCTCTATGAGAACACCTTGGGGGGTCAAATTTTTTTTTTTTCTAAAATTTTTGGGGAGTCAAATTTTTTTTTTAAAATTTTTTTGATGGAGTCATCGAATGAGTCATACTTTTAAATTTTTTTTATTTTCTTTGTGATGAGTCATACCCATCCAATCACGTATGTCATAATGTTTTTTTGTTTGTGATGAGTCATCTGATGAGTCATACTTTTTATTTTTCTGTGTTGATTTGATTCTTAAGTATGAGTCACCTCTATGAGACACCTTGGGGGTCAAATTTTTTTTTTCTAAATTTTTGGGGAGTCAAATTTGGTTTAAAATTTTTTTTGGATGAGTCATCTAATGGAGTCATACTTTTTAAATTGTTTTATTTTTCTTTGTGATGAGGACATAAACATGAATCATCGTATGAGTCATAAATTTTTTTTCTTTGTGATGAGTCATCAGATGAGTCATACTTTTTTTATTTTCTTTGTGATGATTCTTAAGTATGAGTCACCTCTAT
>JACMZG010001113.1:0-12280 GCA_018340805.1 Microvelia longipes | reverse complement strand
TTAATTATGATTAGAAATGAAGTGTTTATCGTAGCATCGGTGGTTCAGTGGTAGAATGCTCGCCTGCCACGCGGGCGACCCGGGTTCGATTCCCGGCCGATGCATTTTTATTTTTCATATTATCTCATCTACTTATCTATCTACTTAAAACACACATGATAACTATTTGAAAAACCTTTTCCCATTTTCCCATCATCTTTATAAATCGAGTCAAAATATTTTTTTCGGTCAATTTTTAAAAGTAAACTCTCTGTATAGTTTAAATATATAGTTGTATGATTTTGAAAATATTTTGTTTTGTTGAAAATTTTGCAAATTCACAATAAATCAATATTTGATTCCAACTGAATTTTCTCAGTTTCTTTAAATGATAAATTTTTCAAATTATTTCCTCAACGACTTTCTTATAATTTCAAGTGTTTGAAAATTGTTTCCTAATAATAAAATGTCTTAATTAATTATGATTAGAAATGAAGTGTTTATCGTAGCATCGGTGGTTCAGTGGTAGAATGCTCGCCTGCCACGCGGGCGACCCGGGTTCGATTCCCGGCCGATGCATTTTTATTTTTCATATTATCTCATCTACTTATCTATCTACTTAAAACACACATGATAACTATTTGAAAAACCTTTTCCCATTTTCCCATCATCTTTATAAATCGAGTCAAAATATTTTTTTTCGGTCAATTTTTAAAAGTAAACTCTCTGTATAGTTTAAATATATAGTTGTATGATTTTGAAAATATTTTGTTTTGTTGAAAATTTTGCAAATTCACAATAAATCAATATTTGATTCCAACTGAATTTTCTCAGTTTCTTTAAATGATAAATTTTTCAAATTATTTCCTCAACGACTTTCTTATAATTTCAAGTGTTTGAAAATTGTTTCCTAATAATAAAAATGTCTTAATTAATTATGATTAGAAATGAAGTGTTTATCGTAGCATCGGTGGTTCAGTGGTAGAATGCTCGCCTGCCACGCGGGCGACCCGGGTTCGATTCCCGGCCGATGCATTTTTTTTTTCATATTATCTCATCTACTTATCTATCTACTTAAAACACACATGATAACTATTTGAAAAACCTTTTCCCATTTTCCCATCATCTTTATAAATCGAGTCAAAATATTTTTTTTCGGTCAATTTTTAAAAGTAAACTCTCTGTATAGTTTAAATATATAGTTGTATGATTTTGAAAATATTTTGTTTTGTTGAAAATTTTGCAAATTCACAATAAATCAATATTTGATTCCAACTGAATTTTCTCAGTTTCTTTAAATGATAAATTTTTCAAATTATTTCCTCAACGACTTTCTTATAATTTCAAGTGTTTGAAAATTGTTTCCTAATAATAAAATGTCTTAATTAATTATGATTAGAAATGAAGTGTTTATCGTAGCATCGGTGGTTCAGTGGTAGAATGCTCGCCTGCCACGCGGGCGACCCGGGTTCGATTCCCGGCCGATGCATTTTTATTTTTCATATTATCTCATCTACTTATCTATCTACTTAAAACACACATGATAACTATTTGAAAAACCTTTTCCCATTTTCCCATCATCTTTATAAATCGAGTCAAAATATTTTTTTTCGGTCAATTTTTAAAAGTAAACTCTCTGTATAGTTTAAATATATAGTTGTATGATTTTGAAAATATTTTGTTTTGTTGAAAATTTTGCAAATTCACAATAAATCAATATTTGATTCCAACTGAATTTTCTCAGTTTCTTTAAATGATAAATTTTTCAAATTATTTCCTCAACGACTTTCTTATAATTTCAAGTGTTTGAAAATTGTTTCCTAATAATAAAATGTCTTAATTAATTATGATTAGAAATGAAGTGTTTTCGTAGCATCGGTGGTTCAGTGGTAGAATGCTCGCCTGCCACGCGGGCGACCCGGGTTCGATTCCCGGCCGATGCATTTTTATTTTTCATATTATCTCATCTACTTATCTATCTACTTAAAACACACATGATAACTATTTGAAAAACCTTTTCCCATTTTCCCATCATCTTTATAAATCGAGTCAAAATATTTTTTTTCGGTCAATTTTTAAAAGTAAACTCTCTGTATAGTTTAAATATATAGTTGTATGATTTTGAAAATATTTTGTTTTGTTGAAAATTTTGCAAATTCACAATAAATCAATATTTGATTCCAACTGAATTTTCTCAGTTTCTTTAAATGATAAATTTTTCAAATTATTTCCTCAACGACTTTCTTATAATTTCAAGTGTTTGAAAATTGTTTCCTAATAATAAAATGTCTTAATTAATTATGATTAGAAATGAAGTGTTTATCGTAGCATCGGTGGTTCAGTGGTAGAATGCTCGCCTGCCACGCGGGCGACCCGGGTTCGATTCCCGGCCGATGCATTTTTATTTTTCATATTATCTCATCTACTTATCTATCTACTTAAAAACACATGATAACTATTTGAAAAACCTTTTCCCATTTTCCCATCATCTTTATAAATCGAGTCAAAATATTTTTTTCGGTCAATTTTTAAAAGTAAACTCTCTGTATAGTTTAAATATATAGTTGTATGATTTTGAAAATATTTTGTTTTGTTGAAAATTTTGCAAATTCACAATAAATCAATATTTGATTCCAACTGAATTTTCTCAGTTTCTTTAAATGATAAATTTTTCAAATTATTTCCTCAACGACTTTCTTATAATTTCAAGTGTTTGAAAATTGTTTCCTAATAATAAAATGTCTTAATTAATTATGATTAGAAATGAAGTGTTTATCGTAGCATCGGTGGTTCAGTGGTAGAATGCTCGCCTGCCACGCGGGCGACCCGGGTTCGATTCCCGGCCGATGCATTTTTATTTTTCATATTATCTCATCTACTTATCTATCTACTTAAAACACACATGATAACTATTTGAAAAACCTTTTCCCATTTTCCCATCATCTTTATAAATCGAGTCAAAATATTTTTTTTCGGTCAATTTTTAAAAGTAAACTCTCTGTATAGTTTAAATATATAGTTGTATGATTTTGAAAATATTTTGTTTTGTTGAAAATTTTGCAAATTCACAATAAATCAATATTTGATTCCAACTGAATTTTCTCAGTTTCTTTAAATGATAAATTTTTCAAATTATTTCCTCAACGACTTTCTTATAATTTCAAGTGTTTGAAAATTGTTTCCTAATAATAAAATGTCTTAATTAATTATGATTAGAAATGAAGTGTTTATCGTAGCATCGGTGGTTCAGTGGTAGAATGCTCGCCTGCCACGGGCGACCCGGGTTCGATTCCCGGCCGATGCATTTTTATTTTTCATATTATCTCATCTACTTATCTACTTAAAACACACATGATAACTATTTGAAAAACCTTTCCCATTTTCCCATCATCTTTATAAATCGAGTCAAAATTTTTTTTCGGTCAATTTTTAAAAGTAAACTCTCTGTATAGTTTAAATATATAGTTGTATGATTTTGAAAATATTTTGTTTTGTTGAAAATTTTGCAAATTCACAATAAATCAATATTTGATTCCAACTGAATTTTCTCAGTTTCTTTAAATGATAAATTTTTCAAATTATTTCCTCAACGACTTTCTTATAATTTCAAGTGTTTGAAAATTGTTTCCTAATAATAAAATGTTAATTAATTATGATTAGAAATGAAGTGTTTATCGTAGCATCGGTGGTTCAGTGGTAGAATGCTCGCCTGCCACGCGGGCGACCCGGGTTCGATTCCCGGCCGATGCATTTTTATTTTTCATATTATCTCATCTACTTATCTATCTACTTAAAACACACATGATAACTATTTGAAAAACCTTTTCCCATTTTCCCATCATCTTTATAAATCGAGTCAAAATATTTTTTTTCGGTCAATTTTTAAAAGTAAACTCTCTGTATAGTTTAAATATATAGTTGTATGATTTTGAAAATATTTTGTTTTGTTGAAAAATTTTGCAAATTCACAATAAATCAATATTTGATTCCAACTGAATTTTCTCAGTTTCTTTAAATGATAAATTTTTCAAATTATTTCCTCAACGACTTTCTTATAATTTCAAGTGTTTGAAAATTGTTTCCTAATAATAAAATGTCTTAATTAATTATGATTAGAAATGAAGTGTTTATCGTAGCATCGGTGGTTCAGTGGTAGAATGCTCGCCTGCCACGCGGGCGACCCGGGTTCGATTCCCGGCCGATGCATTTTTATTTTTCATATTATCTCTATCTACTTAAAACACACATGATAACTATTTGAAAAACCTTTTCCCATTTTCCCATCATCTTTATAAATCGAGTCAAAATATTTTTTTTCGGTCAATTTTTAAAAGTAAACTCTCTGTATAGTTTAAATATATAGTTGTATGATTTTGAAAATATTTTGTTTTGTTGAAAATTTTGCAAATTCACAATAAATCAATATTTGATTCCAACTGAATTTTCTCAGTTTCTTTAAATGATAAATTTTTCAAATTATTTCCTCAACGACTTTCTTATAATTTCAAGTGTTTGAAAATTGTTTCCTAATAATAAAATGTCTTAATTAATTATGATTAGAAATGAAGTGTTTATCGTAGCATCGGTGGTTCAGTGGTAGAATGCTCGCCTGCCACGCGGGCGACCCGGGTTCGATTCCCGGCCGATGCATTTTTATTTTTCATATTATCTCATCTACTTATCTATCTACTTAAAACACACATGATAACTATTTGAAAAACCTTTTCCCATTTTCCCATCATCTTTATAAATCGAGTCAAAATATTTTTTTTCGGTCAATTTTTAAAAGTAAACTCTCTGTATAGTTTAAATATATAGTTGTATGATTTTGAAAATATTTTGTTTTGTTGAAAATTTTGCAAATTCACAATAAATCAATATTTGATTCCAACTGAATTTTCTCAGTTTCTTTAAATGATAAATTTTTCAAATTATTTCCTCAACGACTTTCTTATAATTTCAAGTGTTTGAAAATTGTTTCCTAATAATAAAATGTCTTAATTAATTATGATTAGAAATGAAGTGTTTATCGTAGCATCGGTGGTTCAGTGGTAGAATGCTCGCCTGCCACGCGGGCGACCCGGGTTCGATTCCCGGCCGATGCATTTTTATTTTCATATTATCTCATCTACTTATCTATCTACTTAAAACACACATGATAACTATTTGAAAAACCTTTTCCCATTTTCCCATCATCTTTATAAATCGAGTCAAAATATTTTTTTCGGTCAATTTTTAAAAGTAAACTCTCTGTATAGTTTAAATATATAGTTGTATGATTTTGAAAATATTTTGTTTTGTTGAAAATTTTGCAAATTCACAATAAATCAATATTTGATTCCAACTGAATTTTCTCAGTTTCTTTAAATGATAAATTTTTCAAATTATTTCCTCAACGACTTTCTTATAATTTCAAGTGTTTGAAAATTTTCCTAATAATAAAATGTCTTAATTAATTATGATTAGAAATGAAGTGTTTATCGTAGCATCGGTGGTTCAGTGGTAGAATGCTCGCCTGCCACGCGGGCGACCCGGGTTCGATTCCCGGCCGATGCATTTTTATTTTTCATATTATCTCATCTACTTATCTATCTACTTAAAACACACATGATAACTATTTGAAAAACCTTTTCCCATTTTCCCATCATCTTTATAAATCGAGTCAAAATATTTTTTTTCGGTCAATTTTTAAAAGTAAACTCTCTGTATAGTTTAAATATATAGTTGTATGATTTTGAAAATATTTTGTTTTGTTGAAAATTTTGCAAATTCACAATAAATCAATATTTGATTCCAACTGAATTTTCTCAGTTTCTTTAAATGATAAATTTTTCAAATTATTTCCTCAACGACTTTCTTATAATTTCAAGTGTTTGAAAATTGTTTCCTAATAATAAAATGTCTTAATTAATTATGATTAGAAATGAAGTGTTTATCGTAGCATCGGTGGTTCAGTGGTAGAATGCTCGCCTGCCACGCGGGCGACCCGGGTTCGATTCCCGGCCGATGCATTTTTATTTTTCATATTATCTCATCTACTTATCTATCTACTTAAAACACATGATAACTATTTGAAAAACCTTTTCCCATTTTCCCATCATCTTTATAAATCGAGTCAAAATATTTTTTTTCGGTCAATTTTTAAAAGTAAACTCTCTGTATAGTTTAAATATATAGTTGTATGATTTTGAAAATATTTTGTTTTGTTGAAAATTTTGCAAATTCACAATAAATCAATATTTGATTCCAACTGAATTTTCTCAGTTTCTTTAAATGATAAATTTTTCAAATTATTTCCTCAACGACTTTCTTATAATTTCAAGTGTTTGAAAATTGTTTCCTAATAATAAAATGTCTTAATTAATTATGATTAGAAATGAAGTGTTTATCGTAGCATCGGTGGTTCAGTGGTAGAATGCTCGCCTGCCACGCGGGCGACCCGGGTTCGATTCCCGGCCGATGCATTTTTATTTTTCATATTATCTCATCTACTTATCTATCTACTTAAAACACACATGATAACTATTTGAAAAACCTTTTCCCATTTTCCCATCATCTTTATAAATCGAGTCAAAATATTTTTTTTCGGTCAATTTTTAAAAGTAAACTCTCTGTATAGTTTAAATATATAGTTGTATGATTTTGAAAATATTTTGTTTTGTTGAAAATTTTGCAAATTCACAATAAATCAATATTTGATTCCAACTGAATTTTCTCAGTTTCTTTAAATGATAAATTTTTCAAATTATTTCCTCAACGACTTTCTTATAATTTCAAGTGTTTGAAAATTGTTTCCTAATAATAAAATGTCTTAATTAATTATGATTAGAAATGAAGTGTTTATCGTAGCATCGGTGGTTCAGTGGTAGAATGCTCGCCTGCCACGCGGGCGACCCGGGTTCGATTCCCGGCCGATGCATTTTTTTTCATTTATCTCATACTTATCTATCTACTTAAAACACACATGATAACTATTTGAAAAACCTTTTCCCATTTTCCCATCATCTTTATAAATCGAGTCAAAATATTTTTTTTCGGTCAATTTTTAAAAGTAAACTCTCTGTATAGTTTAAATATATAGTTGTATGATTTTGAAAATATTTTGTTTTGTTGAAAATTTTGCAAATTCACAATAAATCAATATTTGATTCCAACTGAATTTTCTCAGTTTCTTTAAATGATAAATTTTTCAAATTATTTCCTCAACGACTTTCTTATAATTTCAAGTGTTTGAAAATTGTTTCCTAATAATAAAATGTCTTAATTAATTATGATTAGAAATGAAGTGTTTATCGTAGCATCGGTGGTTCAGTGGTAGAATGCTCGCCTGCCACGCGGGCGACCCGGGTTCGATTCCCGGCCGATGCATTTTTATTTTTCATATTATCTCATCTACTTATCTATCTACTTAAAACACACATGATAACTATTTGAAAAACCTTTTCCCATTTTCCCATCATCTTTATAATCGAGTCAAAATATTTTTTTTCGGTCAATTTTTAAAAGTAAACTCTCTGTATAGTTTAAATATATAGTTGTATGATTTTGAAAATATTTTGTTTTGTTGAAAATTTTGCAAATTCACAATAAATCAATATTTGATTCCAACTGAATTTTCTCAGTTTCTTTAAATGATAAATTTTTCAAATTATTTCCTCAACGACTTTCTTATAATTTCAAGTGTTTGAAAATTGTTTCCTAATAATAAAATGTCTTAATTAATTATGATTAGAAATGAAGTGTTTATCGTAGCATCGGTGGTTCAGTGGTAGAATGCTCGCCTGCCACGCGGGCGACCCGGGTTCGATTCCCGGCCGATGCATTTTTTTTTTCATATTATCTCATCTACTTATCTATCTACTTAAAACACACATGATAACTATTTGAAAAACCTTTTCCCATTTTCCCATCATCTTTATAAATCGAGTCAAAATATTTTTTTTCGGTCAATTTTTAAAAGTAAACTCTCTGTATAGTTTAAATATATAGTTGTATGATTTTGAAAATATTTTGTTTTGTTGAAAATTTTGCAAATTCACAATAAATCAATATTTGATTCCAACTGAATTTTCTCAGTTTCTTTAAATGATAAATTTTTCAAATTATTTCCTCAACGACTTTCTTATAATTTCAAGTGTTTGAAAATTGTTTCCTAATAATAAAATGTCTTAATTAATTATGATTAGAAATGAAGTGTTTATCGTAGCATCGGTGGTTCAGTGGTAGAATGCTCGCCTGCCACGCGGGCGACCCGGGTTCGATTCCCGGCCGATGCATTTTTATTTTTCATATTATCTCATCTACTTATCTATCTACTTAAAACACACATGATAACTATTTGAAAAACCTTTTCCCATTTTCCCATCATCTTTATAAATCGAGTCAAAATATTTTTTTTCGGTCAATTTTTAAAAGTAAACTCTCTGTATAGTTTAAATATATAGTTGTATGATTTTGAAAATATTTTGTTTTGTTGAAAATTTTGCAAATTCACAATAAATCAATATTTGATTCCAACTGAATTTTCTCAGTTTCTTTAAATGATAAATTTTTCAAATTATTTCCTCAACGACTTTCTTATAATTTCAAGTGTTTGAAAATTGTTTCCTAATAATAAAATGTCTTAAT
This sequence comes from Microvelia longipes, assembly GCA_018340805.1. Classification (NCBI taxonomy): domain Eukaryota; kingdom Metazoa; phylum Arthropoda; class Insecta; order Hemiptera; family Veliidae; genus Microvelia; species Microvelia longipes. Next base: position 3,673 of record JACMZG010001113.1, on the reverse strand, counting down.
TAATTATGATTAGAAATGAAGTGTTTATCGTAGCATCGGTGGTTCAGTGGTAGAATGCTCGCCTGCCACGGGCGACCCGGGTTCGATTCCCGGCCGATGCATTTTTATTTTTCATATTATCTCATCTACTTATCTATCTACTTAAAACACACATGATAACTATTTGAAAAACCTTTTCCCATTTTCCCATCATCTTTATAAATCGAGTCAAAATATTTTTTTTCGGTCAATTTTTAAAAGTAAACTCTCTGTATAGTTTAAATATATAGTTGTATGATTTTGAAAATATTTTGTTTTGTTGAAAATTTTGCAAATTCACAATAAATCAATATTTGATTCCAACTGAATTTTCTCAGTTTCTTTAAATGATAAATTTTTCAAATTATTTCCTCAACGACTTTCTTATAATTTCAAGTGTTTGAAAATTGTTTCCTAATAATAAAATGTCTTAATTAATTATGATTAGAAATGAAGTGTTTATCGTAGCATCGGTGGTTCAGTGGTAGAATGCTCGCCTGCCACGCGGGCGACCCGGGTTCGATTCCCGGCCGATGCATTTTTATTTCATATTATCTCATCTACTTATATCTACTTAAAACACACATGATAACTATTTGAAAAACCTTTTCCCATTTTCCCATCATCTTTATAAATCGAGTCAAAATATTTTTTTTCGGTCAATTTTTAAAAGTAAACTCTCTGTATAGTTTAAATATATAGTTGTATGATTTTGAAAATATTTTGTTTTGTTGAAAATTTTGCAAATTCACAATAAATCAATATTTGATTCCAACTGAATTTTCTCAGTTTCTTTAAATGATAAATTTTTCAAATTATTTCCTCAACGACTTTCTTATAATTTCAAGTGTTTGAAAATTGTTTTCCTAATAATAAAATGTCTTAATTAATTATGATTAGAAATGAAGTGTTTATCGTAGCATCGGTGGTTCAGTGGTAGAATGCTCGCCTGCCACGCGGGGCCCGGGTTCGATTCCCGGCCGATGCATTTTTATTTTTCATATTATCTCATCTACTTATCTATCTACTTAAAACACACATGATAACTATTTGAAAAACCTTTTCCCATTTTCCCATCATCTTTATAAATCGAGTCAAAATATTTTTTTTCGGTCAATTTTTAAAAGTAAACTCTCTGTATAGTTTAAATATATAGTTGTATGATTTTGAAAATATTTTGTTTTGTTGAAAATTTTGCAAATTCACAATAAATCAATATTTGATTCCAACTGAATTTTCTCAGTTTCTTTAAATGATAAATTTTTCAAATTATTTCCTCAACGACTTTCTTATAATTTCAAGTGTTTGAAAATTGTTTCCTAATAATAAAATGTCTTAATTAATTATGATTAGAAATGAAGTGTTTATCGTAGCATCGGTGGTTCAGTGGTAGAATGCTCGCCTGCCACGCGGGCGACCCGGGTTCGATTCCCGGCCGATGCATTTTTATTTTTCATATATCTCATCTACTTATCTATCTACTTAAAACACACATGATAACTATTTGAAAAACCTTTTCCCATTTTCCCATCATCTTTATAAATCGAGTCAAAATATTTTTTTTCGGTCAATTTTTAAAAGTAAACTCTCTGTATAGTTTAAATATATAGTTGTATGATTTTGAAAATATTTTGTTTTGTTGAAAATTTTGCAAATTCACAATAAATCAATATTTGATTCCAACTGAATTTTCTCAGTTTCTTTAAATGATAAATTTTTCAAATTATTTCCTCAACGACTTTCTTATAATTTCAAGTGTTTGAAAATTGTTTCCTAATAATAAAATGTCTTAATTAATTATGATTAGAAATGAAGTGTTTATCGTAGCATCGGTGGTTCAGTGGTAGAATGCTCGCCTGCCACGCGGCGACCCGGGTTCGATTCCCGGCCGATGCATTTTTATTTTTCATATTATCTCATCTACTTATCTATCTACTTAAAACACACATGATAACTATTTGAAAAACCTTTTCCCATTTTCCCATCATCTTTATAAATCGAGTCAAAATATTTTTTTTCGGTCAATTTTTAAAAGTAAACTCTCTGTATAGTTTAAATATATAGTTGTATGATTTTGAAAATATTTTGTTTTGTTGAAAATTTTGCAAATTCACAATAAATCAATATTTGATTCCAACTGAATTTTCTCAGTTTCTTTAAATGATAAATTTTTCAAATTATTTCCTCAACGACTTTCTTATAATTTCAAGTGTTTGAAAATTGTTTCCTAATAATAAAATGTCTTAATTAATTATGATTAGAAATGAAGTGTTTATCGTAGCATCGGTGGTTCAGTGGTAGAATGCTCGCCTGCCACGCGGGCGACCCGGGTTCGATTCCCGGCCGATGCATTTTTATTTTTCATATTATCTCATCTACTTATCTATCTACTTAAACACACATGATAACTATTTGAAAAACCTTTTCCCATTTTCCCATCATCTTTATAAATCGAGTCAAAATATTTTTTTTTCGGTCAATTTTTAAAAGTAAACTCTCTGTATAGTTTAAATATATAGTTGTATGATTTTGAAAATATTTTGTTTTGTTGAAAATTTTGCAAATTCACAATAAATCAATATTTGATTCCAACTGAATTTTCTCAGTTTCTTTAAATGATAAATTTTTCAAATTATTTCCTCAACGACTTTCTTATAATTTCAAGTGTTTGAAAATTGTTTCCTAATAATAAAATGTCTTAATTAATTATGATTAGAAATGAAGTGTTTATCGTAGCATCGGTGGTTCAGTGGTAGAATGCTCGCCTGCCACGCGGGCGACCCGGGTTCGATTCCCGGCCGATGCATTTTTATTTTTCATATTATCTCATCTACTTATCTATCTACTTAAAACACACATGATAACTATTTGAAAAACCTTTTCCCATTTTCCCATCATCTTTATAAATCGAGTCAAAATATTTTTTTTCGGTCAATTTTTAAAAGTAAACTCTCTGTATAGTTTAAAATATATAGTTGTATGATTTTGAAAATATTTTGTTTTGTTGAAAATTTGCAAATTCACAATAAATCAATATTTGATTCCAACTGAATTTTCTCAGTTTCTTTAAATGATAAATTTTTCAAATTATTTCCTCAACGACTTTCTTATAATTTCAAGTGTTTGAAAATTGTTTCCTAATAATAAAATGTCTTAATTAATTATGATTAGAAATGAAGTGTTTATCGTAGCATCGGTGGTTCAGTGGTAGAATGCTCGCCTGCCACGCGGGCGACCCGGGTTCGATTCCCGGCCGATGCATTTTTATTTTTCATATTATCTCATCTACTTATCTATCTACTTAAAACACACATGATAACTATTTGAAAAACCTTTTCCCATTTTCCCATCATCTTATAAATCGAGTCAAAATATTTTTTTTTCGGTCAATTTTTAAAGTAAACTCTCTGTATAGTTTAAATATATAGTTGTATGATTTTGAAATATTTTGTTTTGTTGAAAATTTTGCAAATTCACAAATAAATCAATATTTGATTCCAACTGAATTTTCTCAGTTTCTTTAAATGATAAATTTTTCAAATTATTTCCTCAACGACTTTCTTATAATTTCAAGTGTTTGAAAATTGTTTCCTAATAATAAAATGTCTTAATTAATTATATTAGAAATGAAGTGTTTATCGTAGCTCGGTGGTCA
>JACMZG010001112.1:0-12289 GCA_018340805.1 Microvelia longipes | reverse complement strand
CACTTTATTCAATTATTATGTTCTTTCAACAATCAAATTGCCAAGTTTAATTAATTTAAAAATTAGAAATTTTTATTTAGAAATTTTTAAATTGCAAATTTCAAATAGATGATTTATTTGATTTTAGTAATTTTCAACACATTTATTCATTTAACTTTCATAGAATACCGGTACTGAGTAAAATTCGATTTTTGCTTTTCAATTACCGTATCATCAATATATTGCATTTAATAAGAAATGTTTTGCCCACGAAAAATATAATCACTGTCGACTTAGTTATTTTCAACTCATTTAAAATAAATCAAGTTGATTGAAATGAAAAAAAATACTCCCCGACCGGGAATCGAACCCGGGCCTTCCACGTGACAGGCGGAGATACTGACCACTATACTATCGAGGATTAATTTAATGATCAAAAACACACAGATTTGTCCAACAACTAAAAACACAACATTTTTACAATGCAATTATTCCCACAACTTTATTCAATTATATGTTTTTCAACAATCAAATTGCCAAGTTTAATTAATTTAAAAATTAGAAATTTTTATATTTAGAAATTTTTAAATTGCAAATTTCAAATAGATGATTTATTTGATTTTTAGTAAATTTTCAACATTTATTCATTTAACTTTCATAGAATACCGGTACTGAGTAAAATTCGATTTTTGCTTTTCAATTACCGTATCATCAATATATTGCATTTAATAAGAAATGTTTTGCCCACGAAAAATATAATCACTGTCGACTTAGTTATTTTCAACTCATTTAAAATAAATCAAGTTGATTGAAATGAAAAAAAATACTCCCCGACCGGGAATCGAACCCGGGCCTTCCACGTGACAGGCGGAGATACTGACCACTATACTATCGAGGATTAATTTAATGATCAAAAACACACAGATTTGTCCAACAACTAAAAACACAACATTTTTACAATGCAATTATTCCCACAACTTTATTCAATTATATGTTTTTCAACAATCAAATTGCCAAGTTTAATTAATTTAAAAATTAGAAATTTTTATATTTAGAAATTTTTAAATTGCAAATTTCAAATAGATGATTTATTTGATTTTTAGTAAATTTTCAACACATTTATTCATTTAACTTTCATAGAATACCGGTACTGAGTAAAATTCGATTTTTGCTTTTCAATTACCGTATCATCAATATATTGCATTTAATAAGAAATGTTTTGCCCACGAAAAATATAATCACTGTCGACTTAGTTATTTTCAACTCATTTAAAATAAATCAAGTTGATTGAAATGAAAAAAAATACTCCCCGACCGGGAATCGAACCCGGGCCTTCCACGTGACAGGCGGAGATACTGACCACTATACTATCGAGGATTAATTTAATGATCAAAAACACACAGATTTGTCCAACAACTAAAAACACAACATTTTTACAATGCAATTATTCCCACAACTTTATTCAATTATATGTTTTTCAACAATCAAATTGCCAAGTTTAATTAATTTAAAAATTAGAAATTTTTTATTTAGAAATTTTTAAATTGCAAATTTCAAATAGATGATTTATTTGATTTTTAGTAAATTTTCAACACATTTATTCATTTAACTTTCATAGAATACCGGTACTGAGTAAAATTCGATTTTTGCTTTTCAATTACCGTATCATCAATATATTGCATTTAATAAGAAATGTTTTGCCCACGAAAAATATAATCACTGTCGACTTAGTTATTTTCAACTCATTTAAAATAAATCAAGTTGATTGAAATGAAAAAAATACTCCCCGACCGGGAATCGAACCCGGGCCTTCCACGTGACAGGCGGAGATACTGACCACTATACTATCGAGGATTAATTTAATGATCAAAAACACACAGATTTGTCCAACAACTAAAAACAACATTTTTACAATGCAATTATTCCCACAACTTTATTCAATTATATGTTTTTCAACAATCAAATTGCCAAGTTTAATTAATTTAAAAATTAGAAATTTTTATATTTAGAAATTTTTAAATTGCAAATTTCAAATAGATGATTTATTTGATTTTAGTAAATTTTCAACACATTTATTCATTTAACTTTCATAGAATACCGGTACTGAGTAAAATTCGATTTTTGCTTTTCAATTACCGTATCATCAATATATTGCATTTAATAAGAAATGTTTTGCCCACGAAAAATATAATCACTGTCGACTTAGTTATTTTCAACTCATTTAAAATAAATCAAGTTGATTGAAATGAAAAAAAATACTCCCGACCGGGAATCGAACCCGGGCCTTCCACGTGACAGGCGGAGATACTGACCACTATACTATCGAGGATTAATTTAATGATCAAAACACACAGATTTGTCCAACAACTAAAAACACAACATTTTTACAATGCAATTATTCCCACAACTTTATTCAATTATATGTTTTTCAACAATCAAATTGCCAAGTTTAATTAATTTAAAAATTAGAAATTTTTATATTTAGAAATTTTTAAATTGCAAATTTCAAATAGATGATTTATTTGATTTTTAGTAAATTTTCAACACATTTATTCATTTAACTTTCATAGAATACCGGTACTGAGTAAAATTCGATTTTTGCTTTTCAATTACCGTATCATCAATATATTGCATTTAATAAGAAATGTTTTGCCCACGAAAAATATAATCACTGTCGACTTAGTTATTTTCAACTCATTTAAAATAAATCAAGTTGATTGAAATGAAAAAAAATACTCCCGACCGGGAATCGAACCCGGGCCTTCCACGTGACAGGCGGAGATACTGACCACTATACTATCGAGGATTAATTTAATGATCAAAAACACACAGATTTGTCCAACAACTAAAAACACAACATTTTTACAATGCAATTATTCCCACAACTTTATTCAATTATATGTTTTTCAACAATCAAATTGCCAAGTTTAATTAATTTAAAAATTAGAAATTTTTATATTTAGAAATTTTTAAATTGCAAATTTCAAATAGATGATTTATTTGATTTTTAGTAAATTTTCAACACATTTATTCATTTAACTTTCATAGAATACCGGTACTGAGTAAAATTCGATTTTTGCTTTTCAATTACCGTATCATCAATATATTGCATTTATAAGAAATGTTTTGCCCACGAAAAATATAATCACTGTCGACTTAGTTATTTTCAACTCATTTAAAATAAATCAAGTTGATTGAAATGAAAAAAATACTCCCCGACCGGGAATCGAACCCGGGCCTTCCACGTGACAGGCGGAGATACTGACCACTATACTATCGAGGATTAATTTAATGATCAAAAACACACAGATTTGTCCAACAACTAAAAACACAACATTTTTACAATGCAATTATTCCCACAACTTTATTCAATTATATGTTTTTCAACAATCAAATTGCCAAGTTTAATTAATTTAAAAATTAGAAATTTTTATATTTAGAAATTTTTAAATTGCAAATTTCAAATAGATGATTTATTTGATTTTTAGTAAATTTTCAACACATTTATTCATTTAACTTTCATAGAATACCGGTACTGAGTAAAATTCGATTTTTGCTTTTCAATTACCGTATCATCAATATATTGCATTTAATAAGAAATGTTTTGCCCACGAAAAATATAATCACTGTCGACTTAGTTATTTTCAACTCATTTAAAATAAATCAAGTTGATTGAAATGAAAAAAAATACTCCCCGACCGGGAATCGAACCCGGGCCTTCCACGTGACAGGCGGAGATACTGACCACTATACTATCGAGGATTAATTTAATGATCAAAAACACACAGATTTGTCCAACAACTAAAAACACAACATTTTTACAATGCAATTATTCCCACAACTTTATTCAATTATGTTTTTCAACAATCAAATTGCCAAGTTTAATTAATTTAAAAATTAGAAATTTTTATTTAGAAATTTTTAAATTGCAAATTTCAAATAGATGATTTATTTGATTTTTAGTAAATTTTCAACACATTTATTCATTTAACTTTCATAGAATACCGGTACTGAGTAAAATTCGATTTTGCTTTTCAATTACCGTATCATCAATATATTGCATTTAATAAGAAATGTTTTGCCCACGAAAAATATAATCACTGTCGACTTAGTTATTTTCAACTCATTTAAAATAAATCAAGTTGATTGAAATGAAAAAAAATACTCCCCGACCGGGAATCGAACCCGGGCCTTCCACGTGACAGGCGGAGATACTGACCACTATACTATCGAGGATTAATTTAATGATCAAAAACACACAGATTTTCCAACAACTAAAAACACAACATTTTTACAATGCAATTATTCCCACAACTTTATTCAATTATATGTTTTTCAACAATCAAATTGCCAAGTTTAATTAATTTAAAAATTAGAAATTTTTATATTTAGAAATTTTTAAATTGCAAATTTCAAATAGATGATTTATTTGATTTTTAGTAAATTTTCAACACATTTATTCATTTAACTTTCATAGAATACCGGTACTGAGTAAAATTCGATTTTTGCTTTTCAATTACCGTATCATCAATATATTGCATTTAATAAGAAATGTTTTGCCCACGAAAAATATAATCACTGTCGACTTAGTTATTTTCAACTCATTTAAAATAAATCAAGTTGATTGAAATGAAAAAAAATACTCCCCGACCGGGAATCGAACCCGGGCCTTCCACGTGACAGGCGGAGATACTGACCACTATACTATCGAGGATTAATTTAATGATCAAAAACACACAGATTTGTCCAACAACTAAAAACACAACATTTTTACAATGCAATTATTCCCACAACTTTATTCAATTATATGTTTTTCAACAATCAAATTGCCAAGTTTAATTAATTTAAAAATTAGAAATTTTTATATTTAGAAATTTTTAAAATTGCAAATTTCAAATAGATGATTTATTTGATTTTTAGTAAATTTTCAACACATTTATTCATTTAACTTTCATAGAATACCGGTACTGAGTAAAATTCGATTTTTGCTTTTCAATTACCGTATCATCAATATATTGCATTTAATAAGAAATGTTTTGCCCACGAAAAATATAATCACTGTCGACTTAGTTATTTTCAACTCATTTAAAATAAATCAAGTTGATTGAAATGAAAAAAAATACTCCCGACCGGGAATCGAACCCGGGCCTTCCACGTGACAGGCGGAGATACTGACCACTATACTATCGAGGATTAATTTAATGATCAAAAACACACAGATTGTCCAACAACTAAAAACACAACATTTTTACAATGCAATTATTCCCACAACTTTATTCAATTATATGTTTTTCAACAATCAAATTGCCAAGTTTAATTAATTTAAAAATTAGAAATTTTTATATTTAGAAATTTTTAAATTGCAAATTTCAAATAGATGATTTATTTGATTTTTAGTAAATTTTCAACACATTTATTCATTTAACTTTCATAGAATACCGGTACTGAGTAAAATTCGATTTTTGCTTTTCAATTACCGTATCATCAATATATTGCATTTAATAAGAAATGTTTTGCCCACGAAAAATATAATCACTGTCGACTTAGTTATTTTCAACTCATTTAAAATAAATCAAGTTGATTGAAATGAAAAAAAATACTCCCCGACCGGGAATCGAACCCGGGCCTTCCACGTGACAGGCGGAGATACTGACCACTATACTATCGAGGATTAATTTAATGATCAAAAACACACAGATTTGTCCAACAACTAAAAACACAACATTTTTACAATGCAATTATTCCCACAACTTTATTCAATTATATGTTTTTCAACAATCAAATTGCCAAGTTTAATTAATTTAAAAATTAGAAATTTTTATATTTAGAAATTTTTAAATTGCAAATTTCAAATAGATGATTTATTTGATTTTTAGTAAATTTTCAACACATTTATTCATTTAACTTTCATAGAATACCGGTACTGAGTAAAATTCGATTTTTGCTTTTCAATTACCGTATCATCAATATATTGCATTTAATAAGAAATGTTTTGCCCACGAAAAATATAATCACTGTCGACTTAGTTATTTTCAACTCATTTAAAATAAATCAAGTTGATTGAAATGAAAAAAAATACTCCCCGACCGGGAATCGAACCCGGGCCTTCCACGTGACAGGCGGAGATACTGACCACTATACTATCGAGGATTAATTTAATGATCAAAAACACACAGATTTGTCCAACAACTAAAAACACAACATTTTTACAATGCAATTATTCCCACAACTTTATTCAATTATATGTTTTTCAACAATCAAATTGCCAAGTTTAATTAATTTAAAAATTAGAAATTTTTATATTTAGAAATTTTTAAATTGCAAATTTCAAATAGATGATTTATTTGATTTTTAGTAAATTTTCAACACATTTATTCATTTAACTTTCATAGAATACCGGTACTGAGTAAAATTCGATTTTTGCTTTTCAATTACCGTATCATCAATATATTGCATTTAATAAGAAATGTTTTGCCCACGAAAAATATAATCACTGTCGACTTAGTTATTTTCAACTCATTTAAAATAAATCAAGTTGATTGAAATGAAAAAAAATACTCCCCGACCGGGAATCGAACCCGGGCCTTCCACGTGACAGGCGGAGATACTGACCACTATACTATCGAGGATTAATTTAATGATCAAAAACACACAGATTTGTCCAACAACTAAAAACACAACATTTTTACAATGCAATTATTCCCACAACTTTATTCAATTATATGTTTTTCAACAATCAAATTGCCAAGTTTAATTAATTTAAAAATTAGAAATTTTTATATTTAGAAATTTTTAAATTGCAAATTTCAAATAGATGATTTATTTGATTTTTAGTAAATTTTCAACACATTTATTCATTTAACTTTCATAGAATACCGGTACTGAGTAAAATTCGATTTTTGCTTTTCAATTACCGTATCATCAATATATTGCATTTAATAAGAAATGTTTTGCCCACGAAAAATATAATCACTGTCGACTTAGTTATTTTCAACTCATTTAAAATAAATCAAGTTGATTGAAATGAAAAAAAAATACTCCCCGACCGGGAATCGAACCCGGGCCTTCCACGTGACAGGCGGAGATACTGACCACTATACTATCGAGGATTAATTTAATGATCAAAAACACACAGATTTGTCCAACAACTAAAAACACAACATTTTTACAATGCAATTATTCCCACAACTTTATTCAATTATATGTTTTTCAACAATCAAATTGCCAAGTTTAATTAATTTAAAAATTAGAAATTTTTATATTTAGAAATTTTTAAATTGCAAATTTCAAATAGATGATTTATTTGATTTTTAGTAAATTTTCAACACATTTATTCATTTAACTTTCATAGAATACCGGTACTGAGTAAAATTCGATTTTTGCTTTTCAATTACCGTATCATCAATATATTGCATTTAATAAGAAATGTTTTGCCCACGAAAAATATAATCACTGTCGACTTAGTTATTTTCAACTCATTTAAAATAAATCAAGTTGATTGAAATGAAAAAAAATACTCCCCGACCGGGAATCGAACCCGGGCCTTCCACGTGACAGGCGGAGATACTGACCACTATACTATCGAGGATTAATTTAATGATCAAAAACACACAGATTTGTCCAACAACTAAAAACACAACATTTTTACAATGCAATTATTCCCACAACTTTATTCAATTATATGTTTTTCAACAATCAAATTGCCAAGTTTAATTAATTTAAAAATTAGAAATTTTTATATTTAGAAATTTTTAAATTGCAAATTTCAAATAGATGATTTATTTGATTTTTAGTAAATTTTCAACACATTTATTCATTTAACTTTCATAGAATACCGGTACTGAGTAAAATTCGATTTTTGCTTTTCAATTACCGTATCATCAATATATTGCATTTAATAAGAAATGTTTTGCCCACGAAAAATATAATCACTGTCGACTTAGTTATTTTCAACTCATTTAAAAATAAATCAAGTTGATTGAAATGAAAAAAAATACTCCCCGACCGGGAATCGAACCCGGGCCTTCCACGTGACAGGCGGAGATACTGACCACTATACTATCGAGGATTAATTTAATGATCAAAAACACACAGATTTGTCCAACAACTAAAAACACAACATTTTTACAATGCAATTATTCCCACAACTTTATTCAATTATATGTTTTTCAACAATCAAATTGCCAAGTTTAATTAATTTAAAAATTAGAAATTTTTATATTTAGAAATTTTTAAATTGCAAATTTCAAATAGATGATTTATTTGATTTTTAGTAAATTTTCAACACATTTATTCATTTAACTTTCATAGAATACCGGTACTGAGTAAAATTCGATTTTTGCTTTTCAATTACCGTATCATCAATATATTGCATTTAATAAGAAATGTTTTGCCACGAAAAATATAATCACTGTCGACTTAGTTATTTTCAACTCATTTAAAATAAATCAAGTTGATTGAAATGAAAAAAAATACTCCCCGACCGGGAATCGAACCCGGGCCTTCCACGTGACAGGCGGAGATACTGACCACTATACTATCGAGGATTAATTTAATGATCAAAAAACACACAGATTTGTCCAACAACTAAAAACACAACATTTTTACAATGCAATTATTCCCACAACTTTATTCAATATATGTTTTTCAACAATCAAATTGCCAAGTTTAATTAATTTAAAAATTAGAAATTTTTATATTTAGAAATTTTTAAATTGCAAATTTCAAATAGATGATTTATTTGATTTTTAGTAAATTTTCAACACATTTATTCATTTAACTTTCATAGAATACCGGTACTGAGTAAAATTCGATTTTTGCTTTTCAATTACCGTATCATCAATATATTGCATTTAATAAGAAATGTTTTGCCCACGAAAAATATAATCACTGTCGACTTAGTTATTTTCAACTCATTTAAAATAAATCAAGTTGATTGAAATGAAAAAAAATACTCCCCGACCGGGAATCGAACCCGGGCCTTCCACGTGACAGGCGGAGATACTGACCACTATACTATCGAGGATTAATTTAATGATCAAAAACACACAGATTTGTCCAACAACTAAAAACACAATTTTTACAATGCAATTATTCCCACAACTTTATTCAATTATATGTTTTTCAACAATCAAATTGCCAAGTTTAATTAATTTAAAAATTAGAAATTTTTATATTTAGAAATTTTTAAATTGCAAATTTCAAATAGATGATTTATTTGATTTTTAGTAAATTTTCAACACATTTATTCATTTAACTTTCATAGAATACCGGTACTGAGTAAAATTCGATTTTTGCTTTTCAATTACCGTATCATCAATATATTGCATTTAATAAGAAATGTTTTGCCCACGAAAAATATAATCACTGTCGACTTAGTTATTTTCAACTCATTTAAAATAAATCAAGTTGATTGAAATGAAAAAAAATACTCCCCGACCGGGAATCGAACCCGGGCCTTCCACGTGACAGGCGGAGATACTGACCACTATACTATCGAGGATTAATTTAATGATCAAAAACACACAGATTTGTCCAACAACTAAAAACACAACATTTTTACAATGCAATTATTCCCACAACTTTATTCAATTATATGTTTTTCAACAATCAAATTGCCAAGTTTAATTAATTTTAAAATTAGAAATTTTTATATTTAGAAATTTTTAAATTGCAAATTTCAAATAGATGATTTATTTGATTTTTAGTAAATTTTCAACACATTTATTCATTTAACTTTCATAGAATACCGGTACTGAGTAAAATTCGATTTTTGCTTTTCAATTACCGTATCATCAATATATTGCATTTAATAAGAAATGTTTTGCCCACGAAAAATATAATCACTGTCGACTTAGTTATTTTCAACTCATTTAAAATAAATCAAGTTGATTGAAATGAAAAAAATACTCCCCGACCGGGAATCGAACCCGGGCCTTCCACGTGACAGGCGGAGATACTGACCACTATACTATCGAGGATTAATTTAATGATCAAAAACACACAGATTTGTCCAACAACTAAAAAACACAACATTTTTACAATGCAATTATTCCCACAACTTTATTCAATTATATGTTTTTCAACAATCAAATTGCCAAGTTTAATTAATTTAAAAATTAGAAATTTTTATATTTAGAAATTTTTAAATTGCAAATTTCAAATAGATGATTTATTTGATTTTTAGTAAATTTTCAACACATTTATTCATTTAACTTTCATAGAATACCGGTACTGAGTAAAATTCGATTTTTGCTTTTCAATTACCGTATCATCAATATATTGCATTTAATAAGAAATGTTTTGCCCACGAAAAATATAATCACTGTCGACTTAGTTATTTTCAACTCATTTAAAATAAATCAAGTTGATTGAAATGAAAAAAAACTCCCCGACCGGGAATCGAACCCGGGCCTTCCACGTGACAGGCGGAGATACTGACCACTATACTATCGAGGATTAATTTAATGATCAAAAACACACAGATTTGTCCAACAACTAAAAACACAACATTTTTACAATGCAATTATTCCCACAACTTTATTCAATTATATGTTTTTCAACAATCAAATTGCCAAGTTTAATTAATTTAAAAATTAGAAATTTTTATATTTAGAAATTTTTAAATTGCAAATTTCAAATAGATGATTTATTTGATTTTAGTAAATTTTCAACACATTTATTCATTTAACTTTCATAGAATACCGGTACTGAGTAAAATTCGATTTTTGCTTTTCAATTACCGTATCATCAATATATTGCATTTAATAAGAAATGTTTTGCCCACGAAAAATATAATCACTGTCGACTTAGTTATTTTCAACTCATTTAAAATAAATCAAGTTGATTGAAATGAAAAAAAATACTCCCCGACCGGGAATCGAACCGGGCCTTCACGTGACAGGCGGAGATACTGACCACTATACTATCGAGGATTAATTTAATGATCAAAAACACACAGATTTGTCCAACAACTAAAAACACAACATTTTTACAATGCAATTATTCCCACAACTTTATTCAATTATATGTTTTTCAACAATCAAATTGCCAAGTTTAATTAATTTAAAAATTAGAAATTTTATATTTAGAAATTTTTAAATTGCAAATTTCAAATAGATGATTTATTTGATTTTTAGTAAATTTTCAACACATTTATTCATTTAACTTTCATAGAATACCGGTACTGAGTAAAATTCGATTTTTGCTTTTCAATTACCGTATCATCAATATATTGCATTTAATAAGAAATGTTTTGCCACGAAAAATATAATCACTGTCGACTTAGTTATTTTCAACTCATTTAAAATAAATCAAGTTGATTGAAATGAAAAAAAATACTCCCCGACCGGGAATCGAACCCGGGCCTTCCACGTGACAGGCGGAGATACTGACCACTATACTATCGAGGATTAATTTAATGATCAAAAACACACAGATTTGTCCAACAACTAAAAAACACAACATTTTTACAATGCAATTATTCCCACAACTTTATTCAATTATATTTTTCAACAATCAAATTGCCAAGTTTAATTAATTTAAAAATTAGAAATTTTTATATTTAGAAATTTTTAAATTGCAAATTTCAAATAGATGATTTATTTGATTTTTAGTAAATTTTCAACACATTTATTCATTTAACTTTCATAGAATACCGGTACTGAGTAAAATTCGATTTTTGCTTTTCAATTACCGTATCATCAATATATTGCATTTAATAAGAAATGTTTTGCCCACGAAAATATAATCACTGTCGACTTAGTTATTTTCAACTCATTTAAAATAAATCAAGTTGATTGAAATGAAAAAAAATACTCCCCGACCGGGAATCGAACCCGGGCCTTCCACGTGACAGGCGGAGATACTGACCACTATACTATCGAGGATTAATTTAATGATCAAAACACACAGATTTGTCCAACAACTAAAAACACAACATTTTTACAATGCAATTATTCCCACAACTTTATTCAATTATATGTTTTTCAACAATCAAATTGCCAAGTTTAATTAATTTAAAAATTAGAAATTTATATTTAGAAATTTTTAAATTGCAAATTTCAAATAGATGATTTATTTGATTTTAGTAAATTTTCAACACATTTATTCATTTAACTTTCATAGAATACCGGTACTGAGTAAATTCGATTTTTGCTTTTCAATTACCGTATCATCAATATATTGCATTTAATAAGAAATGTTTTGCCCACGAAAAATATAATCACTGTCGACTTAGTTATTTTCAACTCATTTAAAATAAATCAAGTTGATTGAAATGAAAAAAATACTCCCCGACCGGGAATCGAAC
>JACMZG010001111.1:0-12290 GCA_018340805.1 Microvelia longipes | reverse complement strand
GGGTGCGAGAGGTCCCGGGTTCAAATCCCGGCTGAGCCCATTATTTTCGAAAAAGTAAAATATTTGAAATTGAAATTTGATTTCAAGAAAACATGATCAAATGATTAAAAAAGGAAAATTATTTTTTACAAGTTTTGATAATTCTTGGAAAACAAGATAATAAAAAAAAAGAGTTATGAAAGATTTTTGGAAAAGAAACTCGGAACAATGTTTTAATTGTTTTGTAATGATGATGAGGAGGATTAGGTGTAATTGAAATGGTAAATTATTAATAATGAATGTTGCAAGTATAAATGTGTTTGGTAAAGAGATTTTTCCTAAATAATATGATGATATGAGTTTGAAAAGAGAAATAAAAATTGAAAAAAAGTCAAAGAAATTGAATGAAAGAATTTATTTGTAAAATTATTGAAACAATGTGAAATTGAACAAGGCTCAGTGGTCTAGGGGTATGATTCTCGCTTTGGGTGCGAGAGGTCCCGGGTTCAAATCCCGGCTGAGCCCATTATTTTTCGAAAAAGTAAAATATTTGAAATTGAAATTTGATTTCAAGAAAACATGATCAAATGATTAAAAAAGGAAAATTATTTTTTACAAGTTTTGATAATTCTTGGAAAACAAGATAATAATAAAAAAAAGAGTTATGAAAGATTTTTGGAAAAGAAACTCGGAACAATGTTTTAATTGTTTTGTAATGATGATGAGGAGGATTAGGTGTAATTGAAATGGTAAATTATTAATAATGAATGTTGCAAGTATAAATGTGTTTGGTAAAGAGATTTTTCCTAAATAATATGATGATATGAGTTTGAAAAGAGAAATAAAAATTGAAAAAAAGTCAAAGAAATTGAATGAAAGAATTTTTTGTAAAATTATTGAAACAATGTGAAATTGAACAAGGCTCAGTGGTCTAGGGGTATGATTCTCGCTTTGGGTGCGAGAGGTCCCGGGTTCAAATCCCGGCTGAGCCCATTATTTTTCGAAAAAGTAAAATATTTGAAATTGAAATTTGATTTCAAGAAAACATGATCAAATGATTAAAAAAGGAAAATTATTTTTTACAAGTTTTGATAATTCTTGGAAAACAAGATAATAATAAAAAAAAGAGTTATGAAAGATTTTTGGAAAAGAAACTCGGAACAATGTTTTAATTGTTTTGTAATGATGATGAGGAGGATTAGGTGTAATTGAAATGGTAAATTATTAATAATGAATGTTGCAAGTATAAATGTGTTTGGTAAAGAGATTTTTCCTAAATAATATGATGATATGAGTTTGAAAAGAGAAATAAAAATTGAAAAAAAGTCAAAGAAATTGAATGAAAGAATTTATTTGTAAAATTATTGAAACAATGTGAAATTGAACAAGGCTCAGTGGTCTAGGGGTATGATTCTCGCTTTGGGTGCGAGAGGTCCCGGGTTCAAATCCCGGCTGAGCCCATTATTTTTCGAAAAAGTAAAATATTTGAAATTGAAATTTGATTTCAAGAAAACATGATCAAATGATTAAAAAAGGAAAATTATTTTTACAAGTTTTGATAATTCTTGGAAAACAAGATAATAATAAAAAAAGAGTTATGAAAGATTTTTGGAAAAGAAACTCGGAACAATGTTTTAATTGTTTTGTAATGATGATGAGGAGGATTAGGTGTAATTGAAATGGTAAATTATTAATAATGAATGTTGCAAGTATAAATGTGTTTGGTAAAGAGATTTTTCCTAAATAATATGATGATATGAGTTTGAAAAGAGAAATAAAAATTGAAAAAAAGTCAAAGAAATTGAATGAAAGAATTTATTTGTAAAATTATTGAAACAATGTGAAATTGAAAAGGCTCAGTGGTCTAGGGGTATGATTCTCGCTTTGGGTGCGAGAGGTCCCGGGTTCAAATCCCGGCTGAGCCCATTATTTTTCGAAAAAGTAAAATATTTGAAATTGAAATTTGATTTCAAGAAAACATGATCAAATGATTAAAAAAGGAAAATTATTTTTTACAAGTTTTGATAATTCTTGGAAAACAAGATAATAATAAAAAAAAAGAGTTATGAAAGATTTTTGGAAAAGAAACTCGGAACAATGTTTTAATTGTTTTGTAATGATGATGAGGAGGATTAGGTGTAATTGAAATGGTAAATTATTAATAATGAATGTTGCAAGTATAAATGTGTTTGGTAAAGAGATTTTTCCTAAATAATATGATGATATGAGTTTGAAAAGAGAAAATAAAATTGAAAAAAAGTCAAAGAAATTGAATGAAAGAATTTATTTGTAAAATTATTGAAACAATGTGAAATTGAACAAGGCTCAGTGGTCTAGGGGTATGATTCTCGCTTTGGGTGCGAGAGGTCCGGGTTCAAATCCCGGCTGAGCCCATTATTTTTCGAAAAAGTAAAATATTTGAAATTGAAATTTGATTTCAAGAAAACATGATCAAATGATTAAAAAAGGAAAATTATTTTTTACAAGTTTTGATAATTCTTGGAAAACAAGATAATAATAAAAAAAAGAGTTATGAAAGATTTTTGGAAAAGAAACTCGGAACAATGTTTTAATTGTTTTGTAATGATGATGAGGAGGATTAGGTGTAATTGAAATGGTAAATTATTAATATGAATGTTGCAAGTATAAATGTGTTTGGTAAAGAGATTTTTCCTAAATAATATGATGATATGAGTTTGAAAAGAGAAATAAAAATTGAAAAAAAGTCAAAGAAATTGAATGAAAGAATTTATTTGTAAAATTATTGAAACAATGTGAAATTGAACAAGGCTCAGTGGTCTAGGGGTATGATTCTCGCTTTGGGTGCGAGAGGTCCCGGGCCGGCTGAGCCCATTATTTTTCGAAAAAGTAAAATATTTGAAATTGAAATTTGATTTCAAAGAAAACATGATCAAATGATTAAAAAGGAAAATTATTTTTACAAGTTTTGATAATTCTTGGAAAACAAGATAATAATAAAAAAAAGAGTTATGAAAGATTTTTGGAAAAGAAACTCGGAACAATGTTTTAATGTTTTGTAATGATGATGAGGAGGATTAGGTGTAATTGAAATGGTAAATTATTAATAATGAATGTTGCAAGTATAAATGTGTTTGGTAAAGAGATTTTTCCTAAATAATATGATGATATGAGTTTGAAAAGAGAAATAAAAATTGAAAAAAAGTCAAAGAAATTGAATGAAAGAATTTATTTGTAAATTATTGAAACAATGTGAAATTGAACAAGGCTCAGTGGTCTAGGGGTATGATTCTCGCTTTGGGTGCGAGAGGTCCCGGGTTCAAATCCCGGCTGAGCCCATTATTTTTCGAAAAAGTAAAATATTTGAAATTGAAATTTGATTTCAAGAAAACATGATCAAATGATTAAAAAAGGAAAATTATTTTTTACAAGTTTTGATAATTCTTGGAAAACAAGATAATAATAAAAAAAAGAGTTATGAAAGATTTTTGGAAAAGAAACTCGGAACAATGTTTTAATTGTTTTGTAATGATGATGAGAGGATTAGGTGTAATTGAAATGGTAAATTATTAATAATGAATGTTGCAAGTATAAATGTGTTTGGTAAAGAGATTTTTCCTAAATATATGATGATATGAGTTTGAAAAGAGAAATAAAAATTGAAAAAAAGTCAAAGAAATTGAATGAAAGAATTTATTTGTAAAATTATTGAAACAATGTGAAATTGAACAAGGCTCAGTGGTCTAGGGGTATGATTCTCGCTTTGGGTGCGAGAGGTCCCGGGTTCAAATCCCGGCTGAGCCCATTATTTTCGAAAAAGTAAAATATTTGAAATTGAAATTTGATTTCAAGAAAACATGATCAAATGAAAAAAAGGAAAATTATTTTTTACAAGTTTTGATAATTCTTGGAAAACAAGATAATAATAAAAAAAAGAGTTATGAAAGATTTTTGGAAAAGAAACTCGGAACAATGTTTTAATTGTTTTGTAATGATGATGAGGAGGATTAGGTGTAATTGAAATGGTAAATTATTAATAATGAATGTTGCAAGTATAAATGTGTTTGGTAAAGAGATTTTTCCTAAATAATATGATGATATGAGTTTGAAAAGAGAAATAAAAATTGAAAAAAAGTCAAAGAAATTGAATGAAAGAATTTATTTGTAAAATTATTGAAACAATGTGAAATTGAACAAGGCTCAGTGGTCTAGGGGTATGATTCTCGCTTTGGGTGCGAGAGGTCCCGGGTTCAAATCCCGGCTGAGCCCATTATTTTTCGAAAAAGTAAAAATTTGAAATTGAAATTTGATTTCAAGAAAACATGATCAAATGATTAAAAAAGGAAAATTATTTTTTACAAGTTTTGATAATTCTTGGAAAACAAGATAATAATAAAAAAAGAGTTATGAAAGATTTTTGGAAAAGAAACTCGGAACAATGTTTTAATTGTTTTGTAATGATGATGAGGAGGATTAGGTGTAATTGAAATGGTAAATTATTAATAATGAATGTTGCAAGTATAAATGTGTTTGGTAAAGAGATTTTTCCTAAATAATATGATGATATGAGTTTGAAAAGAGAAATAAAAATTGAAAAAAAGTCAAAGAAATTGAATGAAAGAATTTATTTGTAAAATTATTGAAACAATGTGAAATTGAACAAGGCTCAGTGGTCTAGGGGTATGATTCTCGCTTTGGGTGCGAGAGGTCCCGGGTTCAAATCCCGGCTGAGCCCATTATTTTTCGAAAAAGTAAAATATTTGAAATTGAAATTTGATTTCAAGAAAACATGATCAAATGATTAAAAAAGGAAAATTATTTTTTACAAGTTTTGATAATTCTTGGAAAACAAGATAATAATAAAAAAAAGAGTTATGAAAGATTTTTGGAAAAGAAACTCGGAACAATGTTTTAATTGTTTTGTAATGATGATGAGGAGGATTAGGTGTAATTGAAATGGTAAATTATTAATAATGAATGTTGCAAGTATAAATGTGTTTGGTAAAGAGATTTTTCCTAAATAATATGATGATATGAGTTTGAAAAGAGAAATAAAAATTGAAAAAAAGTCAAAGAAATTGAATGAAAGAATTTATTTGTAAAATTATTGAAACAATGTGAAATTGAACAAGGCTCAGTGGTCTAGGGGTATGATTCTCGCTTTGGGTGCGAGAGGTCCCGGGTTCAAATCCCGGCTGAGCCCATTATTTTTCGAAAAAGTAAAATATTTGAAATTGAAATTTGATTTCAAGAAAACATGATCAAATGATTAAAAAAGGAAAATTATTTTTTACAAGTTTTGATAATTCTTGGAAAACAAGATAATAAAAAAAAAAGAGTTATGAAATTTTTGGAAAAGAAACTCGGAACAATGTTTTAATTGTTTTGTAATGATGATGAGAGGATTAGGTGTAATTGAAATGGTAAATTATTAATAATGAATGTTGCAAGTATAAATGTGTTTGGTAAAGAGATTTTTCCTAAATAATATGATGATATGAGTTTGAAAAGAGAAATAAAAATTGAAAAAAAGTCAAAGAAATTGAATGAAAGAATTTATTTGTAAAATTATTGAAACAATGTGAAATTGAACAAGGCTCAGTGGTCTAGGGGTATGATTCTCGCTTTGGGTGCGAGAGGTCCCGGGTTCAAATCCCGGCTGAGCCCATTATTTTTCGAAAAAGTAAAATATTTGAAATTGAAATTTGATTTCAAGAAAACATGATCAAATGATTAAAAAAGGAAAATTATTTTTTACAAGTTTTGATAATTCTTGGAAAACAAGATAATAATAAAAAAAAGAGTTATGAAAGATTTTTGGAAAAGAAACTCGGAACAATGTTTTAATTGTTTTGTAATGATGATGAGGAGGATTAGGTGTAATTGAAATGGTAAATTATTAATAATGAATGTTGCAAGTAAATGTGTTTGGTAAAGAGATTTTTCCTAAATAATATGATGATATGAGTTTGAAAAGAGAAATAAAAATTGAAAAAAAGTCAAAGAAATTGAATGAAAGAATTTATTTGTAAAATTATTGAAACAATGTGAAATTGAACAAGGCTCAGTGGTCTAGGGGTATGATTCTCGCTTTGGGTGCGAGAGGTCCCGGGTTCAAATCCCGGCTGAGCCCATTATTTTTCGAAAAAGTAAAATATTTGAAATTGAAATTTGATTTCAAGAAAACATGATCAAATGATTAAAAAAGGAAAATTATTTTTTACAAGTTTTGATAATTCTTGGAAAACAAGATAATAAAAAAAAGAGTTATGAAAGATTTTTGGAAAAGAAACTCGGAACAATGTTTTAATTGTTTTGTAATGATGATGAGGAGGATTAGGTGTAATTGAAATGGTAAATTATTAATAATGAATGTTGCAAGTATAAATGTGTTTGGTAAAGAGATTTTTCCTAAATAATATGATGATATGAGTTTGAAAAGAGAAATAAAAATTGAAAAAAAGTCAAAGAAATTGAATGAAAGAATTTATTTGTAAAATTATTGAAACAATGTGAAATTGAACAAGGCTCAGTGGTCTAGGGGTATGATTCTCGCTTTGGGTGCGAGAGGTCCCGGGTTCAAATCCCGGCTGAGCCCATTATTTTTCGAAAAAGTAAAATATTTGAAATTGAAATTTGATTTCAAGAAAACATGATCAAATGATTAAAAAAGGAAAATTATTTTTTACAAGTTTTGATAATTCTTGGAAAACAAGATAATAATAAAAAAAAGAGTTATGAAAGATTTTTGGAAAAGAAACTCGGAACAATGTTTTAATTGTTTTGTAATGATGATGAGGAGGATTAGGTGTAATTGAAATGGTAAATTATTAATAATGAATGTTGCAAGTATAAATGTGTTTGGTAAAGAGATTTTTCCTAAAAATATGATGATATGAGTTTGAAAAGAGAAATAAAAATTGAAAAAAAGTCAAAGAAATTGAATGAAAGAATTTATTTGTAAAATTATTGAAACAATGTGAAATTGAACAAGGCTCAGTGGTCTAGGGGTATGATTCTCGCTTTGGGTGCGAGAGGTCCCGGGTTCAAATCCCGGCTGAGCCCATTATTTTTCGAAAAAGTAAAATATTTGAAATTGAAATTTGATTTCAAGAAAACATGATCAAATGATTAAAAAAGGAAAATTATTTTTTACAAGTTTTGATAATTCTTGGAAAACAAGATAATAATAAAAAAAGAGTTATGAAAGATTTTTGGAAAAGAAACTCGGAACAATGTTTTAATTGTTTTGTAATGATGATGAGAGGATTAGTGTAATTGAAATGGTAAATTATTAATAATGAATGTTGCAAGTATAAATGTGTTTGGTAAAGAGATTTTTCCTAATAATATGATGATATGAGTTTGAAAAGAGAAATAAAAATTGAAAAAAAGTCAAAGAAATTGAATGAAAGAATTTATTTGTAAAATTATTGAAACAATGTGAAATTGAACAAGGCTCAGTGGTCTAGGGGTATGATTCTCGCTTTGGGTGCGAGAGGTCCCGGGTTCAAATCCCGGCTGAGCCCATTATTTTTCGAAAAAGTAAAATATTTGAAATTGAAATTTGATTTCAAGAAAACATGATCAAATGATTAAAAAAGGAAAATTATTTTTTACAAGTTTTGATAATTCTTGGAAAACAAGAATAATAATAAAAAAAGAGTTATGAAAGATTTTTGGAAAAGAAACTCGGAACAATGTTTTAATTGTTTTGTAATGATGATGAGGAGGATTAGGTGTAATTGAAATGGTAAATTATTAATAATGAATGTTGCAAGTATAAATGTGTTTGGTAAAGAGATTTTTCCTAAATAATATGATGATATGAGTTTGAAAAGAGAAATAAAAATTGAAAAAAAGTCAAAGAAATTGAATGAAAGAATTTATTTGTAAAATTATTGAAACAATGTGAAATTGAACAAGGCTCAGTGGTCTAGGGGTATGATTCTCGCTTTGGGTGCGAGAGGTCCCGGGTTCAAATCCCGGCTGAGCCCATTATTTTTCGAAAAAGTAAAATATTTGAAATTGAAATTTGATTTCAAGAAAACATGATCAAATGATTAAAAAAGGAAAATTATTTTTTACAAGTTTTGATAATTCTTGGAAAACAAGATAATAATAAAAAAAAGAGTTATGAAAGATTTTTGGAAAAGAAACTCGGAACAATGTTTTAATTGTTTTGTAATGATGATGAGGAGGATTAGGTGTAATTGAAATGGTAAATTATTAATAATGAATGTTGCAAGTATAAATGTGTTGGTAAAGAGATTTTTCCTAAATAATATGATGATATGAGTTTGAAAAGAGAAATAAAAATTGAAAAAAAGTCAAAGAAATTGAATGAAAGAATTTATTTGTAAAATTATTGAAACAATGTGAAATTGAACAAGGCTCAGTGGTCTAGGGGTATGATTCTCGCTTTGGGTGCGAGAGGTCCCGGGTTCAAATCCCGGCTGAGCCCATTATTTTTCGAAAAAGTAAAATATTTGAAATTGAAATTTGATTTCAAGAAAACATGATCAAATGATTAAAAAAGGAAAATTATTTTTTACAAGTTTTGATAATTCTTGGAAAACAAGATAATAATAAAAAAAAGAGTTATGAAAGATTTTTGGAAAAGAAACTCGGAACAATGTTTTAATTGTTTTGTAATGATGATGAGGAGGATTAGGTGTAATTGAAATGGTAAATTATTAATAATGAATGTTGCAAGTATAAATGTGTTTGGTAAAGAGATTTTTCCTAAATAATATGATGATATGAGTTTGAAAAGAGAAATAAAAATTGAAAAAAAGTCAAAGAAATTGAATGAAAGAATTTATTTGTAAAATTATTGAAACAATGTGAAATTGAACAAGGCTCAGTGGTCTAGGGGTATGATTCTCGCTTTGGGTGCGAGAGGTCCCGGGTTCAAATCCCGGCTGAGCCCATTATTTTTCGAAAAAGTAAAATATTTGAAATTGAAATTTGATTTCAAAAACATGATCAAATGATTAAAAAGGAAAATTATTTTTTACAAGTTTTGATAATTCTTGGAAAACAAGATAATAATAAAAAAAAGAGTTATGAAAGATTTTTGGAAAAGAAACTCGGAACAATGTTTTAATTGTTTTGTAATGATGATGAGGAGGATTAGGTGTAATTGAAATGGTAAATTATTAATAATGAATGTTGCAAGTATAAATGTGTTTGGTAAAAGAGATTTTTCCTAAATAATATGATGATATGAGTTTGAAAAGAGAAATAAAAATTGAAAAAAAGTCAAAGAAATTGAATGAAAGAATTTATTTGTAAAATTATTGAAACAATGTGAAATTGAACAAGGCTCAGTGGTCTAGGGGTATGATTCTCGCTTTGGGTGCGAGAGGTCCCGGGTTCAAATCCCGGCTGAGCCCATTATTTTTCGAAAAAGTAAAATATTTGAAATTGAAATTTGATTTCAAGAAAACATGATCAAATGATTAAAAAAGGAAAATTATTTTTTACAAGTTTTGATAATTCTTGGAAAACAAGATAATAATAAAAAAAAGAGTTATGAAAGATTTTTGGAAAAGAAACTCGGAACAATGTTTTAATTGTTTTGTAATGATGATGAGAGGATTAGGTGTAATTGAAATGGTAAATTATTAATAATGAATGTTGCAAGTATAAATGTGTTTGGTAAAGAGATTTTTCCTAAATAATATGATGATATGAGTTTGAAAAGAGAAATAAAAATTGAAAAAAAGTCAAAGAAATTGAATGAAAGAATTTATTTGTAAAATTATTGAAACAATGTGAAATTGAACAAGGCTCAGTGGTCTAGGGGTATGATTCTCGCTTTGGGTGCGAGAGGTCCCGGGTTCAAATCCCGGCTGAGCCCATTATTTTTCGAAAAAGTAAAATATTTGAAATTGAAATTTGATTTCAAGAAAACATGATCAAATGATTAAAAAAGGAAAATTATTTTTTACAAGTTTTGATAATTCTTGGAAAACAAGATAATAATAAAAAAAGAGTTATGAAAGATTTTTGGAAAAGAAACTCGGAACAATGTTTTAATTGTTTTGTAATGATGATGAGAGGATTAGGTGTAATTGAAATGGTAAATTATTAATAATGAATGTTGCAAGTATAAATGTGTTTGGTAAAGAGATTTTTCCTAAATAATATGATGATATGAGTTTGAAAAGAGAAATAAAAATTGAAAAAAAGTCAAAGAAATTGAATGAAAGAATTTATTTGTAAAATTATTGAAACAATGTGAAATTGAACAAGGCTCAGTGGTCTAGGGGTATGATTCTCGCTTTGGGTGCGAGAGGTCCCGGGTTCAAATCCCGGCTGAGCCCATTATTTTTCGAAAAAGTAAATATTTGAAATTGAAATTTGATTTCAAGAAAACATGATCAAATGATTAAAAAGGAAAATTATTTTTTACAAGTTTTGATAATTCTTGGAAAACAAGATAATAATAAAAAAAAGAGTTATGAAAGATTTTTGGAAAAGAAACTCGGAACAATGTTTTAATTGTTTTGTAATGATGATGAGGAGGATTAGGTGTAATTGAAATGGTAAATTATTAATAATGAATGTTGCAAGTATAAATGTGTTTGGTAAAGAGATTTTTCCTAAATAATATGATATGAGTTTGAAAAGAGAAATAAAAATTGAAAAAAAGTCAAAGAAATTGAATGAAAGAATTTATTTGTAAATTATTGAAACAATGTGAAATTGAACAAGGCTCAGTGGTCTAGGGGTATGATTCTCGCTTTGGGTGCGAGAGGTCCCGGGTTCAAATCCCGGCTGAGCCCATTATTTTTCGAAAAAGTAAAATATTTGAAATTGAAATTTGATTTCAAGAAAACATGATCAAATGATTAAAAAAGGAAAATTATTTTTTACAAGTTTTGATAATTCTTGGAAAACAAGATAATAATAAAAAAAAGAGTTATGAAAGATTTTTGGAAAAGAAACTCGGAACAATGTTTTAATTGTTTTGTAATGATGATGAGGAGGATTAGGTGTAATTGAAATGGTAAATTATTAATAATGAATGTTGCAAGTATAAATGTGTTTGGTAAAGAGATTTTTCCTAAAATAATATGATGATATGAGTTTGAAAAGAGAAATAAAAATTGAAAAAAAGTCAAAGAAATTGAATGAAAGAATTTATTTGTAAAATTATTGAAACAATGTGAAATTGAACAAGGCTCAGTGGTCTAGGGGTATGATTCTCGCTTTGGGTGCGAGAGGTCCCGGGTTCAAATCCCGGCTGAGCCCATTATTTTTCGAAAAAGTAAAATATTTGAAATTGAAATTTGATTTCAAGAAAACATGATCAAATGATTAAAAAAGGAAAATTATTTTTTACAAGTTTTGATAATTCTTGGAAAACAAGATAATAATAAAAAAAAGAGTTATGAAAGATTTTTGGAAAAGAAACTCGGAACAATGTTTTAATTGTTTTGTAATGATGATGAGGAGGATTAGGTGTAATTGAAATGGTAAATTATTAATAATGAATGTTGCAAGTATAAATGTGTTTGGTAAAGAGATTTTTCCTAAATAATATGATGATATGAGTTTGAAAAGAGAAATAAAAATTGAAAAAAAGTCAAAGAAATTGAATGAAAGAATTTATTTGTAAAATTATTGAAACAATGTGAAATTGAACAAGGCTCAGTGGTCTAGGGGTATGATTCTCGCTTTGGGTGCGAGAGGTCCCGGGTTCAAATCCCGGCTGAGCCCATTATTTTTCGAAAAAGTAAAATATTTGAAATTGAAATTTGATTTCAAGAAAACATGATCAAATGATTAAAAAAGGAAAATTATTTTTTACAAGTTTTGATAATTCTTGGAAAACAAGATAATAATAAAAAAAAGAGTTATGAAAGATTTTTGGAAAAGAAACTCGGAACAATGTTTTAATTGTTTTGTAATGATGATGAGGAGGATTAGGTGTAATTGAAATGGTAAATTATTAATAATGAATGTTGCAAGTATAAATGTGTTTGGTAAAGAGATTTTTCCTAAATAATATGATGATATGAGTTTGAAAAGAGAAATAAAAATTGAAAAAAAGTCAAAGAAATTGAATGAAAGAATTTATTTGTAAATTATTTTGAAACAATGTGAAATTGAACAAGGCTCAGTGGTCTAGGGGTATGATTCTCGCTTTGGGTGCGAGAGGTCCCGGGTTCAAATCCCGGCTGAGCCCATTATTTTTCGAAAAAGTAAAATATTTGAAATTGAAATTTGATTTCAAGAAAACATGATCAAATGATTAAAAAAGGAAAAATTTTTTACAAGTTTTTGATAATTCTTTGGGAAAACAAGATAAGTAATAAAAA
>JACMZG010001110.1:0-12295 GCA_018340805.1 Microvelia longipes | reverse complement strand
TGACAGGCGGAGATACTGACCACTATACTATCGAGGATTAATTTAATGATCAAAAAACACACAGATTTGTCCAACAACTAAAAACACAACATTTTTACAATGCAATTATTCCCACAACTTTATTCAATTATATGTTTTTCAACAATCAAATTGCCAAGTTTAATTAATTTAAAAATTAGAAATTTTTATATTTAGAAATTTTTAAATTGCAAATTTCAAATAGATGATTTATTTGATTTTTAGTAAATTTTCAACACATTTATTCATTTAACTTTCATAGAATACCGGTACTGAGTAAAATTCGATTTTTGCTTTTCAATTACCGTATCATCAATATATTGCATTTAATAAGAAATGTTTTGCCCACGAAAAATATAATCACTGTCGACTTAGTTATTTTCAACTCATTTAAAATAAATCAAGTTGATTGAAATGAAAAAAAATACTCCCCGACCGGGAATCGAACCCGGGCCTTCCACGTGACAGGCGGAGATACTGACCACTATACTATCGAGGATTAATTTAATGATCAAAAACACACAGATTTGTCCAACAACTAAAAACACAACATTTTTACAATGCAATTATTCCCACAACTTTATTCAATTATATGTTTTTCAACAATCAAATTGCCAAGTTTAATTAATTTAAAAATTAGAAATTTTTATATTTAGAAATTTTTAAATTGCAAATTTCAAATAGATGATTTATTTGATTTTTAGTAAATTTTCAACACATTTATTCATTTAACTTTCATAGAATACCGGTACTGAGTAAAATTCGATTTTTGCTTTTCAATTACCGTATCATCAATATATTGCATTTAATAAGAAATGTTTTGCCCACGAAAAATATAATCACTGTCGACTTAGTTATTTTCAACTCATTTAAAATAAATCAAGTTGATTGAAATGAAAAAAAATACTCCCCGACCGGGAATCGAACCCGGGCCTTCCACGTGACAGGCGGAGATACTGACCACTATACTATCGAGGATTAATTTAATGATCAAAAACACACAGATTTGTCCAACAACTAAAAACACAACATTTTTACAATGCAATTATTCCCACAACTTTATTCAATTATATGTTTTTCAACAATCAAATTGCCAAGTTTAATTAATTTAAAAATTAGAAATTTTATATTTAGAAATTAAATTGCAAATTTCAAATAGATGATTTATTTGATTTTTAGTAAATTTTCAACACATTTATTCATTTAACTTTCATAGAATACCGGTACTGAGTAAAATTCGATTTTTGCTTTTCAATTACCGTATCATCAATATATTGCATTTAATAAGAAATGTTTTGCCCACGAAAATATAATCACTGTCGACTTAGTTATTTTCAACTCATTTAAAATAAATCAAGTTGATTGAAATGAAAAAAATACTCCCCGACCGGGAATCGAACCCGGGCCTTCCACGTGACAGGCGGAGATACTGACCACTATACTATCGAGGATTAATTTAATGATCAAAAACACACAGATTTGTCCAACAACTAAAAACACAACATTTTTACAATGCAATTATTCCCACAACTTTATTCAATTATATGTTTTTCAACAATCAAATTGCCAAGTTTAATTAATTTAAAAATTAGAAATTTTTATATTTAAATTTTTAAATTGCAAATTTCAAATAGATTTATTTGATTTTTAGTAAATTTTCAACACATTTATTCATTTAACTTTCATAGAATACCGGTACTGAGTAAAATTCGATTTTTGCTTTTCAATTACCGTATCATCAATATATTGCATTTAATAAGAAATGTTTTGCCCACGAAAAATATAATCACTGTCGACTTAGTTATTTTCAACTCATTTAAAATAAATCAAGTTGATTGAAATGAAAAAAAATACTCCCCGACCGGGAATCGAACCCGGGCCTTCCACGTGACAGGCGGAGATACTGACCACTATACTATCGAGGATTAATTTAATGATCAAAAACACACAGATTTGTCCAACAACTAAAAACACAACATTTTTACAATGCAATTATTCCCACAACTTTATTCAATTATATGTTTTTCAACAATCAAATTGCCAAGTTTAATTAATTTAAAAATTAGAAATTTTTATATTTAGAAATTTTTAAATTGCAAATTTCAAATAGATGATTTATTTGATTTTTAGTAAATTTTCAACACATTTATTCATTTAACTTTCATAGAATACCGGTACTGAGTAAAATTCGATTTTTGCTTTTCAATTACCGTATCATCAATATATTGCATTTAATAAGAAATGTTTTGCCCACGAAAAATATAATCACTGTCGACTTAGTTATTTTCAACTCATTTAAAATAAATCAAGTTGATTGAAATGAAAAAAAATACTCCCCGACCGGAATCGAACCCGGGCCTTCCACGTGACAGGCGGAGATACTGACCACTATACTATCGAGGATTAATTTAATGATCAAAAACACACAGATTTGTCCAACAACTAAAAACACAACATTTTTACAATGCAATTATTCCCACAACTTTATTCAATTATATGTTTTTCAACAATCAAATTGCCAAGTTTAATTAATTTAAAAATTAGAAATTTTTATATTTAGAAATTTTTAAATTGCAAATTTCAAATAGATGATTTATTTGATTTTTAGTAAATTTTCAACACATTTATTCATTTAACTTTCATAGAATACCGGTACTGAGTAAAATTCGATTTTTGCTTTTCAATTACCGTATCATCAATATATTGCATTTAATAAGAAATGTTTTGCCCACGAAAAATATAATCACTGTCGACTTAGTTATTTTCAACTCATTTAAAATAAATCAAGTTGATTGAAATGAAAAAAAATACTCCCCGACCGGGAATCGAACCCGGGCCTTCCACGTGACAGGCGGAGATACTGACCACTATACTATCGAGGATTAATTTAATGATCAAAAACACACAGATTTGTCCAACAACTAAAAACACAACATTTTTACAATGCAATTATTCCCACAACTTTATTCAATTATATGTTTTTCAACAATCAAATTGCCAAGTTTAATTAATTTAAAAATTAGAAATTTTTATATTTAGAAATTTTTAAATTGCAAATTTCAAATAGATGATTTATTTGATTTTTAGTAAATTTTCAACACATTTATTCATTTAACTTTCATAGAATACCGGTACTGAGTAAAATTCGATTTTTGCTTTTCAATTACCGTATCATCAATATATTGCATTTAATAAGAAATGTTTTGCCCACGAAAAATATAATCACTGTCGACTTAGTTATTTTCAACTCATTTAAAATAAATCAAGTTGATTGAAATGAAAAAAAATACTCCCCGACCGGGAATCGAACCCGGGCCTTCCACGTGACAGGCGGAGATACTGACCACTATACTATCGAGGATTAATTTAATGATCAAAAACACACAGATTTGTCCAACAACTAAAAACACAACATTTTTACAATGCAATTATTCCCACAACTTTATTCAATTATATGTTTTTCAACAATCAAATTGCCAAGTTTAATTAATTTAAAAATTAGAAATTTTTATATTTAGAAATTTTTAAATTGCAAATTTCAAATAGATGATTTATTTGATTTTTAGTAAATTTTCAACACATTTATTCATTTAACTTTCATAGAATACCGGTACTGAGTAAAATTCGATTTTTGCTTTTCAATTACCGTATCATCAATATATTGCATTTAATAAGAAATGTTTTGCCCACGAAAAATATAATCACTGTCGACTTAGTTATTTTCAACTCATTTAAAATAAATCAAGTTGATTGAAATGAAAAAAAATACTCCCGACCGGGAATCGAACCCGGGCCTTCCACGTGACAGGCGGAGATACTGACCACTATACTATCGAGGATTAATTTAATGATCAAAAACACACAGATTTGTCCAACAACTAAAAACACAACATTTTTACAATGCAATTATTCCCACAACTTTATTCAATTATATGTTTTTCAACAATCAAATTGCCAAGTTTAATTAATTTAAAAATTAGAAATTTTTATATTTAGAAATTTTTAAATTGCAAATTTCAAATAGATGATTTATTTGATTTTTAGTAAATTTTCAACACATTTATTCATTTAACTTTCATAGAATACCGGTACTGAGTAAAATTCGATTTTTGCTTTTCAATTACCGTATCATCAATATATTGCATTTAATAAGAAATGTTTTGCCCACGAAAAATATAATCACTGTCGACTTAGTTATTTTCAACTCATTTAAAATAAATCAAGTTGATTGAAATGAAAAAAAATACTCCCCGACCGGGAATCGAACCCGGGCCTTCCACGTGACAGGCGGAGATACTGACCACTATACTATCGAGGATTAATTTAATGATCAAAAACACACAGATTTGTCCAACAACTAAAAACACAACATTTTTACAATGCAATTATTCCCACAACTTTATTCAATTATATGTTTTTCAACAATCAAATTGCCAAGTTTAATTAATTTAAAAATTAGAAATTTTTATATTTAGAAATTTTTAAATTGCAAATTTCAAATAGATGATTTATTTGATTTTTAGTAAATTTTCAACACATTTATTCATTTAACTTTCATAGAATACCGGTACTGAGTAAAATTCGATTTTTGCTTTTCAATTACCGTATCATCAATATATTGCATTTAATAAGAAATGTTTTGCCCACGAAAAATATAATCACTGTCGACTTAGTTATTTTCAACTCATTTAAAATAAATCAAGTTGATTGAAATGAAAAAAAATACTCCCCGACCGGGAATCGAACCCGGGCCTTCCACGTGACAGGCGGAGATACTGACCACTATACTATCGAGGATTAATTTAATGATCAAAAACACACAGATTTGTCCAACAACTAAAAACACAACATTTTTACAATGCAATTATTCCCACAACTTTATTCAATTATATGTTTTTCAACAATCAAATTGCCAAGTTTAATTAATTTAAAAATTAGAAATTTTTATATTTAGAAATTTTTAAATTGCAAATTTCAAATAGATGATTTATTTGATTTTTAGTAAATTTTCAACACATTTATTCATTTAACTTTCATAGAATACCGGTACTGAGTAAAATTCGATTTTTGCTTTTCAATTACCGTATCATCAATATATTGCATTTAATAAGAAATGTTTTGCCCACGAAAAATATAATCACTGTCGACTTAGTTATTTTCAACTCATTTAAAATAAATCAAGTTGATTGAAATGAAAAAAAATACTCCCCGACCGGGAATCGAACCCGGGCCTTCCACGTGACAGGCGGAGATACTGACCACTATACTATCGAGGATTAATTTAATGATCAAAAACACACAGATTTGTCCAACAACTAAAAACACAACATTTTTACAATGCAATTATTCCCACAACTTTATTCAATTATATGTTTTTCAACAATCAAATTGCCAAGTTTAATTAATTTAAAAATTAGAAATTTTTATATTTAGAAATTTTTAAATTGCAAATTTCAAATAGATGATTTATTTGATTTTTAGTAAATTTCAACACATTTATTCATTTAACTTTCATAGAATACCGGTACTGAGTAAAATTCGATTTTTGCTTTTCAATTACCGTATCATCAATATATTGCATTTAATAAGAAATGTTTTGCCCACGAAAAATATAATCACTGTCGACTTAGTTATTTTCAACTCATTTAAAATAAATCAAGTTGATTGAAATGAAAAAAAATACTCCCCGACCGGGAATCGAACCCGGGCCTTCCACGTGACAGGCGGAGATACTGACCACTATACTATCGAGGATTAATTTAATGATCAAAAACACACAGATTTGTCCAACAACTAAAAACACAACATTTTTACAATGCAATTATTCCCACAACTTTATTCAATTATATGTTTTTCAACAATCAAATTGCCAAGTTTAATTAATTTAAAAATTAGAAATTTTTATATTTAGAAATTTTTAAATTGCAAATTTCAAATAGATGATTTATTTGATTTTTAGTAAATTTTCAACACATTTATTCATTTAACTTTCATAGAATACCGGTACTGAGTAAAATTCGATTTTTGCTTTTCAATTACCGTATCATCAATATATTGCATTTAATAAGAAATGTTTTGCCCACGAAAAATATAATCACTGTCGACTTAGTTATTTTCAACTCATTTAAAATAAATCAAGTTGATTGAAATGAAAAAAAATACTCCCCGACCGGGAATCGAACCCGGGCCTTCCACGTGAGGCGGAGATACTGACCACTATACTATCGAGGATTAATTTAATGATCAAAAACACACAGATTTGTCCAACAACTAAAAACACAACATTTTTACAATGCAATTATTCCCACAACTTTATTCAATTATATGTTTTTCAACAATCAAATTGCCAAGTTTAATTAATTTAAAAATTAGAAATTTTTATATTTAGAAATTTTTAAATTGCAAATTTCAAATAGATGATTTATTTGATTTTTAGTAAATTTTCAACACATTTATTCATTTAACTTTCATAGAATACCGGTACTGAGTAAAATTCGATTTTTGCTTTTCAATTACCGTATCATCAATATATTGCATTTAATAAGAAATGTTTTGCCCACGAAAAATATAATCACTGTCGACTTAGTTTATTTTCAACTCATTTAAAATAAATCAAGTTGATTGAAATGAAAAAAAATACTCCCCGACCGGGAATCGAACCCGGGCCTTCCACGTGACAGGCGGAGATACTGACCACTATACTATCGAGGATTAATTTAATGATCAAAAACACACAGATTTGTCCAACAACTAAAAACACAACATTTTTACAATGCAATTATTCCCACAACTTTATTCAATTATATGTTTTTCAACAATCAAATTGCCAAGTTTAATTAATTTAAAAATTAGAAATTTTTATATTTAGAAATTTTTAAATTGCAAATTTCAAATAGATGATTTATTTGATTTTTAGTAAATTTTCAACACATTTATTCATTTAACTTTCATAGAATACCGGTACTGAGTAAAATTCGATTTTTGCTTTTCAATTACCGTATCATCAATATATTGCATTTAATAAGAAATGTTTTGCCCACGAAAAATATAATCACTGTCGACTTAGTTATTTTCAACTCATTTAAAATAAATCAAGTTGATTGAAATGAAAAAAAAATACCCCGACCGGGAATCGAACCCGGGCCTTCCACGTGACAGGCGGAGATACTGACCACTATACTATCGAGGATTAATTTAATGATCAAAAACACACAGATTTGTCCAACAACTAAAAACACAACATTTTTACAATGCAATTATTCCCACAACTTTATTCAATTATATGTTTTTCAACAATCAAATTGCCAAGTTTTAATTAATTTAAAAATTAGAAATTTTTATATTTAGAAATTTTTAAATTGCAAATTTCAAATAGATGATTTATTTGATTTTTAGTAAATTTTCAACACATTTATTCATTTAACTTTCATAGAATACCGGTACTGAGTAAAATTCGATTTTTGCTTTTCAATTACCGTATCATCAATATATTGCATTTAATAAGAAATGTTTTGCCCACGAAAAATATAATCACTGTCGACTTAGTTATTTTCAACTCATTTAAAATAAATCAAGTTGATTGAAATGAAAAAAAATACTCCCCGACCGGGAATCGAACCCGGGCCTTCCACGTGACAGGCGGAGATACTGACCACTATACTATCGAGGATTAATTTAATGATCAAAAACACACAGATTTGTCCAACAACTAAAAACACAACATTTTTACAATGCAATTATTCCCACAACTTTATTCAATATATGTTTTTCAACAATCAAATTGCCAAGTTTAATTAATTTAAAAATTAGAAATTTTTATATTTAGAAATTTTTAAATTGCAAATTTCAAATAGATGATTTAT
This sequence comes from Microvelia longipes, assembly GCA_018340805.1. Lineage (NCBI taxonomy): Eukaryota > Metazoa > Arthropoda > Insecta > Hemiptera > Veliidae > Microvelia > Microvelia longipes. The sequence goes on along the minus strand of JACMZG010001110.1, from coordinate 4,415 downwards.
TTGATTTTTAGTAAATTTTCAACACATTTATTCATTTAACTTTCATAGAATACCGGTACTGAGTAAAATTCGATTTTTGCTTTTCAATTACCGTATCATCAATATATTGCATTTAATAAGAAATGTTTTGCCACGAAAAATATAATCACTGTCGACTTAGTTATTTTCAACTCATTTAAAATAAATCAAGTTGATTGAAATGAAAAAAAATACTCCCCGACCGGGAATCGAACCCGGGCCTTCCACGTGACAGGCGGAGATACTGACCACTATACTATCGAGGATTAATTTAATGATCAAAAACACACAGATTTGTCCAACAACTAAAAACACAACATTTTTACAATGCAATTATTCCACAACTTTATTCAATTATATGTTTTTCAACAATCAAATTGCCAAGTTTAATTAATTTAAAAATTAGAAATTTTTATATTTAGAAATTTTTAAATTGCAAATTTCAAATAGATGATTTATTTGATTTTTAGTAAATTTTCAACACATTTATTCATTTAACTTTCATAGAATACCGGTACTGAGTAAAATTCGATTTTTGCTTTTCAATTACCGTATCATCAATATATTGCATTTAATAAGAAATGTTTTGCCCACGAAAAATATAATCACTGTCGACTTAGTTATTTTCAACTCATTTAAAATAAATCAAGTTGATTGAAAATGAAAAAAATACTCCCCGACCGGGAATCGAACCCGGGCCTTCCACGTGACAGGCGGAGATACTGACCACTATACTATCGAGGATTAATTTAATGATCAAAAACACACAGATTTGTCCAACAACTAAAAACACAACATTTTTACAATGCAATTATTCCCACAACTTTATTCAATTATATGTTTTTCAACAATCAAATTGCCAAGTTTAATTAATTTAAAAATTAGAAATTTTTATATTTAGAAATTTTTAAATTGCAAATTTCAAATAGATGATTTATTTGATTTTTAGTAAATTTTCAACACATTTATTCATTTAACTTTCATAGAATACCGGTACTGAGTAAAATTCGATTTTTGCTTTTCAATTACCGTATCATCAATATATTGCATTTAATAAGAAATGTTTTGCCCACGAAAAATATAATCACTGTCGACTTAGTTATTTTCAACTCATTTAAAATAAATCAAGTTGATTGAAATGAAAAAAAATACTCCCCGACCGGGAATCGAACCCGGGCCTTCCACGTGACAGGCGGAGATACTGACCACTATACTATCGAGGATTAATTTAATGATCAAAAACACACAGATTTGTCCAACAACTAAAAACACAACATTTTTACAATGCAATTATTCCCACAACTTTATTCAATTATATGTTTTTCAACAATCAAATTGCCAAGTTTAATTAATTTAAAAATTAGAAATTTTTATATTTAGAAATTTTTAAATTGCAAATTTCAAATAGATGATTTATTTGATTTTTAGTAAATTTTCAACACATTTATTCATTTAACTTTCATAGAATACCGGTACTGAGTAAAATTCGATTTTTGCTTTTCAATTACCGTATCATCAATATATTGCATTTAATAAGAAATGTTTTGCCCACGAAAAATATAATCACTGTCGACTTAGTTATTTTCAACTCATTTAAAATAAATCAAGTTGATTGAAATGAAAAAAAATACTCCCCGACCGGGAATCGAACCCGGGCCTTCCACGTGACAGGCGGAGATACTGACCACTATACTATCGAGGATTAATTTAATGATCAAAAACACACAGATTTGTCCAACAACTAAAAACACAACATTTTTACAATGCAATTATTCCCACAACTTTATTCAATTATATGTTTTTCAACAATCAAATTGCCAAGTTTAATTAATTTAAAAATTAGAAATTTTATATTTAGAAATTTTTAAATTGCAAATTTCAAATAGATGATTTATTTGATTTTTAGTAAATTTTCAACACATTTATTCATTTAACTTTCATAGAATACCGGTACTGAGTAAAATTCGATTTTTGCTTTTCAATTACCGTATCATCAATATATTGCATTTAATAAGAAATGTTTTGCCCACGAAAAAATAATCACTGTCGACTTAGTTATTTTCAACTCATTTAAAATAAATCAAGTTGATTGAAATGAAAAAAAATACTCCCCGACCGGGAATCGAACCCGGGCCTTCCACGTGACAGGCGGAGATACTGACCACTATACTATCGAGGATTAATTTAATGATCAAAAACACACAGATTTGTCCAACAACTAAAAACACAACATTTTTACAATGCAATTATTCCCACAACTTTATTCAATTATATGTTTTTCAACAATCAAATTGCCAAGTTTAATTAATTTAAAAATTAGAAATTTTTATATTTAGAAATTTTTAAATTGCAAATTTCAAATAGATGATTTATTTGATTTTTAGTAAATTTTCAACACATTTATTCATTTAACTTTCATAGAATACCGGTACTGAGTAAAATTCGATTTTTGCTTTTCAATTACCGTATCATCAATATATTGCATTTAATAAGAAATGTTTTGCCCACGAAAAATATAATCACTGTCGACTTAGTTATTTTCAACTCATTTAAAATAAATCAAGTTGATTGAAATGAAAAAAAATACTCCCCGACCGGGAATCGAACCCGGGCCTTCCACGTGACAGGCGGAGATACTGACCACTATACTATCGAGGATTAATTTAATGATCAAAAACACACAGATTTGTCCAACAACTAAAAACACAACATTTTTACAATGCAATTATTCCCACAACTTTATTCAATTATATGTTTTTCAACAATCAAATTGCCAAGTTTAATTAATTTAAAAATTAGAAATTTTTATATTTAGAAATTTTTAAATTGCAAATTTCAAATAGATGATTTATTTGATTTTTAGTAAATTTTCAACACATTTATTCATTTAACTTTCATAGAATACCGGTACTGAGTAAAATTCGATTTTTGCTTTTCAATTACCGTATCATCAATATATTGCATTTAATAAGAAATGTTTTGCCCACGAAAAATATAATCACTGTCGACTTAGTTATTTTCAACTCATTTAAAATAAATCAAGTTGATTGAAATGAAAAAAAATACTCCCCGACCGGGAATCGAACCCGGGCCTTCCACGTGACCGGGCCTTCGTTACTGACCACTATACTATCGAGGATTAATTTAATGATCAAAAACACACAGATTTGTCCAACAACTAAAAACACAACATTTTTACAATGCAATTATTCCCACAACTTTATTCAATTATATGTTTTTCAACAATCAAATTGCCAAGTTTAATTAATTTAAAAATTAGAAATTTTTATATTTAGAAATTTTTAAATTGCAAATTTCAAATAGATGATTTATTTGATTTTTAGTAAATTTTCAACACATTTATTCATTTAACTTTCATAGAATACCGGTACTGAGTAAAATTCGATTTTTGCTTTTCAATTACCGTATCATCAATATATTGCATTTAATAAGAAATGTTTTGCCCACGAAAAAATATAATCACTGTCGACTTAGTTATTTTCAACTCATTTAAAATAAATCAAGTTGATTGAAATGAAAAAAAATACTCCCCGACCGGGAATCGAACCCGGGCCTTCCACGTGACAGGCGGAGATACTGACCACTATACTATCGAGGATTAATTTAATGATCAAAAACACACAGATTTGTCCAACAACTAAAAACACAACATTTTTACAATGCAATTATTCCCACAACTTTATTCAATTATATGTTTTTCAACAATCAAATTGCCAAGTTTAATTAATTTAAAAATTAGAAATTTTTATATTTAGAAATTTTTAAATTGCAAATTTCAAATAGATGATTTATTTGATTTTTAGTAAATTTTCAACACATTTATTCATTTAACTTTCATAGAATACCGGTACTGAGTAAAATTCGATTTTTGCTTTTCAATTACCGTATCATCAATATATTGCATTTAATAAGAAATGTTTTGCCCACGAAAAATATAATCACTGTCGACTTAGTTATTTTCAACTCATTTAAAATAAATCAAGTTGATTGAAATGAAAAAAAATACTCCCCGACCGGGAATCGAACCCGGGCCTTCCACGTGACAGGCGGAGATACTGACCACTATACTATCGAGGATTAATTTAATGATCAAAAACACACAGATTTGTCCAACAACTAAAAACACAACATTTTTACAATGCAATTATTCCCACAACTTTATTCAATTATATGTTTTTCAACAATCAAATTGCCAAGTTTAATTAATTTAAAAATTAGAAATTTTTATATTTAGAAATTTTTAAATTGCAAATTTCAAATAGATGATTTATTTGATTTTTAGTAAATTTTCAACACATTTATTCATTTAACTTTCATAGAATACCGGTACTGAGTAAAATTCGATTTTTGCTTTTCAATTACCGTATCATCAATAT
>JACMZG010000110.1:0-30427 GCA_018340805.1 Microvelia longipes | reverse complement strand
AAATTATGAGCCTTCGTAGCTCAGTGGTTAGAGCACTGGTCTAGTAAACCAGGTCGAGAGTTCAATTCTCTCGAAGGCAACTTTTTTCCATAGGAAAATTTATTTTCTTGACATGAAATAATAATAATCCGAAATGTCATTTGACACTCTTTTGAAAATTAAAACACCACAAATACAGATTTTTGTCACAACTCGCTTATTCGACATGTTTGATTATTATCTTTTTATTATTATGGTTGTTTTTAGACAAACTCTATTTTCAAACAAAAAAAATGTATCTTAAAGAAAAACATTTAGATTTCTATTATTTTTTCTATATATAGTGAATATAGAATAATATCGATATTTTAATGATCATTATTATGGTTTCTTTAACTCGATTATTAACTAGAACTTTCAAGTTAACATGATAATCACTGTGTAGACAATCATTTGATATTGATTATTATATATTAATAATATGTTAAATCTTTGATGAAATATTAATTTCAATTATGAAAAAACATCTGCAAAATTATGAGCCTTCGTAGCTCAGTGGTTAGAGCACTGGTCTAGTAAACCAGGGTCGAGAGTTCAATTCTCTCCGAAGGCAACTTTTTTCCATAGGAAATTTATTTTCTTGACATGAAATAATAATAATCCGAAATGTCATTTGACACTCGTTTTGAAAATTAAAACACCACAAATACAGATTTTTGTCACAAACTCGCTTATTCGACATGTTATTGATATTTTTTATTTATTTTATTTTTAGAGAAAACTCTATTTTCAAACAAAAAAAATGTATCTTAAAGAAAAACATTTAGATTTTCTATTATTTTTTCTATATATAGTGAATATAGAATAATATCGATATTTTAATGATCATTATTATGGTTTCTTTAACTCGATTATTAACTAGAACTTTCAAGTTAACATGATAATCACTGTGTAGACAATCATTTGATATTGATTATTATATTATTAATGTTAAATCTTTGATGATATTAATTTCAATTATGAATAAAACATCTGCAAATTATGAGCCTTCGTCTCAGGGTAAACCAGGGGTCGAGAGTTCAATTCTCTCCGAAGGCAACTTTTTTCCATAGGAAAATTTTCTTGACATGAAAATAATAATAATCCGAAATGTCATTTGACACTCGTTTTGAAAATTAAAACACCACAAATACAGATTTTTGTCACAACTCGCTTATTCGACATGTTTGATTATTATCTTTTATTATTATGGTTGTTTTTAGACAAACTCTATTTTCAAACAAAAAAAATGTATCTAAAGAAAAACATTTAGATTTTCTATTATTTTTTCTATATATAGTGAATATAGAATAATATCGATATTTTAATGATCATTATTATGGTTTCTTTAACTCGATTATTAACTAGAACTTTCAGTTAACATGATAATCACTGTGTAGACAATCATTGATATTGATTATTATATTAATTAATATGTTAAATCTTTGATGAAATATTAATTTCAATTATGAATAAAACATCTGCAAAAATTGAGCCTTCGTAGCTCAGTGGTTAGAGCACTGGTCTAGTAAACCAGGGGTCGAGAGTTCAATTCTCTCCGAAGGCAACTTTTTTCCATAGGAAATTTTATTTTCTTGACATGAAATAATAATAATCCGAAATGTCATTTGACACTCGTTTTGAAAATTAAAACACCACAAATACAGATTTTTGTCACAACTCGCTTATTCGACATGTTTGATTATTATTTTATTATTATGGTTGTTTTTAGAAACTCTATTTTCAAACAAAAAAAATGTATCTTAAAGAAAAACATTTAGATTTTCTATTTTTTCTATATATAGTGAATATAGAATAATATCGATATTTTAATGATCATTATTATGGTTTCTTTAACTCGATTATTAACTAGAACTTTCAAGTTAACATGATAATCACTGTGTAGACAATCATTTGATATTGATTATTATATTAATTAATATGTTAAATCTTTGATGAAATATTAATTTCAATTATGAATAAAACATCTGCAAAATATGAGCCTTCGTAGCTCAGTGGTTAGAGCACTGGTCTAGTAAACCAGGGTCGAGAGTTCAATTCTCTCCGAAGGCAACTTTTTTTCCATAGGAAATTTTATTTTCTTGACATGAAATAATAATAATCCGAAATGTCATTTGACACTCGTTTTGAAATTAAAACACCACAAATACAGATTTTTGTCACAACTCGCTTATTCGACATGTTTGATTATTATCTTTTTATTATTATGGTTGTTTTTAGACAAACTCTATTTTCAAACAAAAAAAATGTATCTTAAAGAAAAACATTTAGATTTTCTATTATTTTTTCTATATATAGTGAATATAGAATAATATCGATATTTTAATGATCATTATTATGGTTTCTTTAACTCGATTATTAACTAGAACTTTCAAGTTAACATGATAATCACTGTGTAGACAATCATTTGATATTGATTATTATATTAATTAATATGTTAAATCTTTGATGAAATATTAATTTCAATTATGAATAAAACATCTGCAAAATTATGAGCCTTCGTAGCTCAGTGGTTAGAGCACTGGTCTAGTAAACCAGGGGTCGAGAGTTCAATTCTCTCCGAAGGCAACTTTTTTCCATAGGAAATTTTATTTTCTTGACATGAAATAATAATAATCCGAAATGTCATTTGACACTCGTTTTGAAAATTAAAACACCACAAATACAGATTTTTGTCACAACTCGCTTATTCGACATGTTTGATTATTATCTTTTTATTATTATGGTTGTTTTTAGACAAACTCTATTTTCAAACAAAAAAAATGTATCTTAAAGAAAAACATTTAGATTTTCTATTATTTTTTCTATATATAGTGAATATAGAATAATATCGATATTTTAATGATCATTATTATGGTTTCTTTAACTCGATTATTAACTAGAACTTTCAAGTTAACATGATAATCACTGTGTAGACAATCATTTGATATTGATTATTATATTAATTAATATGTTAAATCTTTGATGAAATATTAATTTCAATTATGAATAAAACATCTGCAAAATTATGAGCCTTCGTAGCTCAGTGGTTAGAGCACTGGTCTAGTAAACCAGGGGTCGAGAGTTCAATTCTCTCCGAAGGCAACTTTTTTCCATAGGAAATTTTATTTTCTTGACATGAAATAATAATAATCCGAAATGTCATTTGACACTCGTTTTGAAAATTAAAACACCACAAATACAGATTTTTGTCACAACTCGCTTATTCGACATGTTTGATTATTATCTTTTTATTATTATGGTTGTTTTTAGACAAACTCTATTTTCAAACAAAAAAAATGTATCTTAAAGAAAAACATTTAGATTTTCTATTATTTTTTCTATATATAGTGAATATAGAATAATATCGATATTTTAATGATCATTATTATGGTTTCTTTAACTCGATTATTAACTAGAACTTTCAAGTTAACATGATAATCACTGTGTAGACAATCATTTGATATTGATTATTATATTAATTAATATGTTAAATCTTTGATGAAATATTAATTTCAATTATGAATAAAACATCTGCAAAATTATGAGCCTTCGTAGCAGTGGTTAGAGCACTGGTCTAGTAAACCAGGGGTCGAGAGTTCAATTCTCTCCGAAGGCAACTTTTTTCATAGGAAATTTTATTTTCTTGACATGAAATAATAATAATCCGAAATGTCATTTGACACTCGTTTTGAAAATTAAAACACCACAAATACAGATTTTTGTCACAACTCGCTTATTCGACATGTTTGATTATTATCTTTTTATTATTATGGTTGTTTTTAGACAAACTCTATTTTCAAACAAAAAAAATGTATCTTAAAGAAAAACATTTAGATTTTCTATTATTTTTTCTATATATAGTGAATATAGAATAATATCGATATTTTAATGATCATTATTATGGTTTCTTTAACTCGATTATTAACTAGAACTTTCAAGTTAACATGATAATCACTGTGTAGACAATCATTTGATATTGATTATTATATTAATTAATATGTTAAATCTTTGATGAAATATTAATTTCAATTATGAATAAAACATCTGCAAAATTATGAGCCTTCGTAGCTCAGTGGTTAGAGCACTGGTCTAGTAAACCAGGGGTCGAGAGTTCAATTCTCTCCGAAGGCAACTTTTTTCCATAGGAAATTTTATTTTCTTGACATGAAATAATAATAATCCGAAATGTCATTTGACACTCGTTTTGAAAATTAAAACACCACAAATACAGATTTTGTCACAACTCGCTTATTCGACATGTTTGATTATTATCTTTTTATTATTAGTTGTTTTTTAGACAAACTCTATTTTCAAACAAAAAAAATGTATCTTAAAGAAAAACATTAGATTTTCTATTATTTTTTCTATATATAGTGAATATAGAATAATATCGATATTTTAATGATCATTATTATGGTTTCTTTAACTCGATTATTAACTAGAACTTTCAAGTTAACATGATAATCACTGTGTAGACAATCATTTGATATTGATTATTATATTAATTAATATGTTAAATCTTTGATGAAATATTAATTTCAATTATGAATAAAACATCTGCAAAATTATGAGCCTTCGTAGCTCAGTGGTTAGAGCACTGGTCTAGTAAACCAGGGGTCGAGAGTTCAATTCTCTCCGAAGGCAACTTTTTTCATAGGAAATTTTATTTTCTTGACATGAAATAATAATAATCCGAAATGTCATTTGACACTCGTTTTGAAAATTAAAACACCACAAATACAGATTTTTGTCACAACTCGCTTATTCGACATGTTTGATTATTATCTTTTTATTATGGTTGTTTTTAGACAAACTCTATTTTCAAACAAAAAAAATGTATCTTAAAGAAAAACATTTAGATTTTCTATTATTTTTTCTATATATAGTGAATATAGAATAATATCGATATTTTAATGATCATTATTATGGTTTCTTTAACTCGATTATTAACTAGAACTTTCAAGTTAACATGATAATCACTGTGTAGACAATCATTTGATATTGATTATTATATTAATTAATATGTTAAATCTTTGATGAAATATTAATTTCAATTATGAATAAAACATCTGCAAAATTATGAGCCTTCGTAGCTCAGTGGTTAGAGCACTGGTCTAGTAAACCAGGGGTCGAGAGTTCAATTCTCTCCGAAGGCAACTTTTTTCATAGGAAATTTTATTTTCTTGACATGAAATAATAATAATCCGAAATGTCATTTGACACTCGTTTTGAAAATTAAAACACCACAAATACAGATTTTTGTCACAACTCGCTTATTCGACATGTTTGATTATTATCTTTTTATTATTATGGTTTTTTTAGACAAACTCTATTTTCAAACAAAAAAAATGTATCTTAAAGAAAAACATTTAGATTTTTATTATTTTTTCTATATATAGTGAATATAGAATAATATCGATATTTTAATGATCATTATTATGGTTTCTTTAACTCGATTATTAACTAGAACTTTCAAGTTAACATGATAATCACTGTGTGACAATCATTTGATATTTGATTATATTAATTAATATGTTAAATCTTTGATGAAATATTAATTTCAATTATGAATAAAACATCTGCAAAATTATGAGCCTTCGTAGCTCAGTGGTTAGAGCACTGGTCTAGTAAACCAGGGGTCGAGAGTTCAATTCTCTCCGAAGGCAACTTTTTTCCATAGGAAATTTTATTTTCTTGACATGAAATAATAATAATCCGAAATGTCATTTGACACTCGTTTTGAAAATTAAAACACCACAAATACAGATTTTTGTCACAACTCGCTTATTCGACATGTTTGATTATTATCTTTTTATTATTATGGTTGTTTTTAGACAAACTCTATTTTCAAACAAAAAAAATGTATCTTAAAGAAAAACATTTAGATTTTCTATTATTTTTTCTATATATAGTGAATATAGAATAATATCGATATTTTAATGATCATTATTATGGTTTCTTTAACTCGATTATTAACTAGAACTTTCAAGTTAACATGATAATCACTGTGTAGACAATCATTTGATATTGATTATTATATTAATTAATATGTTAAATCTTTGATGAAATATTAATTTCAATTATGAATAAAACATGCAAAATTATGAGCCTTCGTAGCTCAGTGGTTAGAGCACTGGTCTAGTAAACCAGGGGTCGAGAGTTCAATTCTCTCCGAAGGCAACTTTTTTCCATAGGAAATTTATTTTTTGACATGAAATAATAATAATCCGAAATGTCATTTGACACTCGTTTTGAAAATTAAAACACCACAAATACAGATTTTTGTCACAACTCGCTTATTCGACATGTTTGATTATTATCTTTTTATTATTATGGTTGTTTTTAGACAAACTCTATTTTCAAACAAAAAAAATGTATCTTAAAGAAAAACATTTAGATTTTCTATTATTTTTTCTATATATAGTGAATATAGAATAATATCGATATTTTAATGATCATTATTATGGTTTCTTTAACTCGATTATTAACTAGAACTTTCAAGTTAACATGATAATCACTGTGTAGACAATCATTTGATATTGATTATTATATTAATTAATATGTTAAATCTTTGATGAAATATTAATTTCAATTATGAATAAAACATCTGCAAAATTATGAGCCTTCGTAGCTCAGTGGTTAGAGCACTGGTCTAGTAAACCAGGGGTCGAGAGTTCAATTCTCTCCGAAGGCAACTTTTTTCATAGGAAATTTTATTTTCTTGACATGAAATAATAATAATCCGAAATGTCATTTGACACTCGTTTTGAAAATTAAAACACCACAAATACAGATTTTTGTCACAACTCGCTTATTCGACATGTTTGATTATTATCTTTTTATTATTATGGTTGTTTTTAGACAAACTCTATTTTCAAACAAAAAAAATGTATCTTAAAGAAAAACATTTAGATTTTCTATTATTTTTTCTATATATAGTGAATATAGAATAATATCGATATTTTAATGATCATTATTATGGTTTCTTTAACTCGATTATTAACTAGAACTTTCAAGTTAACATGATAATCACTGTGTAGACAATCATTTGATATTGATTTTTATATTAATTAATATGTTAAATCTTTGATGAAAATATTAATTTCAATTATGAATAAAACATCTGCAAAATTATGAGCCTTCGTAGCTCAGTGGTTAGAGCACTGGTCTAGTAAACCAGGGTCGAGAGTTCAATTCTCTCCGAAGGCAACTTTTTTCCATAGGAAATTTTATTTTCTTGACATGAAATAATAATAATCCGAAATGTCATTTGACACTCGTTTTGAAAATTAAAACCACAAATACAGATTTTTGTCACAACTCGCTTATTCGACATGTTTGATTATTATCTTTTTATTATTATGGTTGTTTTTAGACAAACTCTATTTTCAAACAAAAAAAATGTATCTTAAAGAAAAACATTTAGATTTTCTATTTTTTTTCTATATATAGTGAATATAGAATAATATCGATATTTTAATGATCATTATTATGGTTTCTTTAACTCGATTATTAACTAGAACTTTCAAGTTAACATGATAATCACTGTGTAGACAATCATTTGATATTGATTATTATATTAATTAATATGTTAAATCTTTGATGAAATATTAATTTCAATTATGAATAAAACATCTGCAAAATTATGAGCCTTCGTAGCTCAGTGGTTAGAGCACTGGTCTAGTAAACCAGGGGTCGAGAGTTCAATTCTCTCGAAGGCAACTTTTTTTCATAGGAAATTTATTTTCTTGACATGAAATAATAATAATCCGAAATGTCATTTGACACTCGTTTTGAAAATTAAAACACCACAAATACAGATTTTTGTCACAACTCGCTTATTCGACATGTTTGATTATTATCTTTTATTATTATGGTTGTTTTTAGACAAACTCTATTTTCAAACAAAAAAAATGTATCTTAAAGAAAAACATTTAGATTTTCTATTATTTTTTCTATATATAGTGAATATAGAATAATATCGATTTTAATGATCATTATTATGGTTTCTTTAACTCGATTATTAACTAGAACTTTCAAGTTAACATGATAATCACTGTGTAGACAATCATTTGATATTGATTATTATATTAATTAATATGTTAAATCTTTGATGAAATATTAATTTCAATTATGAATAAAACATCTGCAAAATTATGAGCCTTCGTAGCTCAGTGGTTAGAGCACTGGTCTAGTAAACCAGGGGTCGAGAGTTCAATTCTCTCCGAAGGCAACTTTTTTCCATAGGAAATTTTATTTTCTTGACATGAAATAATAATAATCCGAAATGTCATTTGACACTCGTTTTGAAAATTAAAACACCACAAATACAGATTTTTGTCACAACTCGCTTATTCGACATGTTTGATTATTATCTTTTTATTATTATGGTTGTTTTAGACAAACTCTATTTTCAAACAAAAAAAAATATCTTAAAGAAAAACATTTAGATTTTCTATTATTTTCTATATATAGTGAATATAGAATAATATCGATATTTTAATGATCATTATTATGGTTTCTTTAACTCGATTATTAACTAGAACTTTCAAGTTAACATGATAATCACTGTGTAGACAATCATTTGATATTGATTATTATATTAATTAATATGTTAAATCTTTGATGAAATATTAATTTCAATTATGAATAAAACATCTGCAAAATTATGAGCCTTCGTAGCTCAGTGGTTAGAGCACTGGTCTAGTAAACCAGGGGTCGAGAGTTCAATTCTCTCCGAAGGCAACTTTTTTCCATAGGAAATTTTATTTTCTTGACATGAAATAATAATAATCCGAAATGTCATTTGACACTCGTTTTGAAAATTAAAAACACCACAAATACAGATTTTTGTCACAACTCGCTTATTCGACATGTTTGATTATTATCTTTTATTATTATGGTTGTTTTTAGACAAACTCTATTTTCAAACAAAAAAAATGTATCTTAAAGAAAAACATTTAGATTTTCTATTATTTTTTCTATATATAGTGAATATAGAATAATATCGATATTTTAATGATCATTATTATGGTTTCTTTAACTCGATTATTAACTAGAACTTTCAAGTTAACATGATAATCACTGTGTAGACAATCATTTGATATTGATTATTATATTAATTAATATGTTAAATCTTTGATGAAAATTAATTTCAATTATGAATAAAACATCTGCAAAATTATGAGCCTTCGTAGCTCAGTGGTTAGAGCACTGGTCTAGTAAACCAGGGGTCGAGAGTTCAATTCTCTCCGAAGGCAACTTTTTTCCATAGGAAATTTTATTTTCTTGACATGAAATAATAATAATCCGAAATGTCATTTGACACTCGTTTTGAAAATTAAAAACACCAAATACAGATTTTTGTCACAACTCGCTTATTCGACATGTTTGATTATTATCTTTTTATTATTATGGTTGTTTTTAGACAAACTCTATTTTCAAACAAAAAAAATGTATCTTAAAGAAAAACATTTAGATTTTCTATTATTTTTCTATATATAGTGAATATAGAATAATATCGATATTTTAATGATCATTATTATGGTTTCTTTAACTCGATTATTAACTAGAACTTTCAAGTTAACATGATAATCACTGTGTAGACAATCATTTGATATTGATTATTATATTAATTAATATGTTAAATCTTTGATGAAATATTAATTTCAATTATGAATAAAACATCTGCAAAATTATGAGCCTTCGTAGCTCAGTGGTTAGAGCACTGGTCTAGTAAACCAGGGGTCGAGAGTTCAATTCTCTCCGAAGGCAACTTTTTTCCATAGGAAATTTTATTTTCTTGACATGAAATAATAATAATCCGAAATGTCATTTGACACTCGTTTTGAAAATTAAAACACCACAAATACAGATTTTTGTCACAACTCGCTTATTCGACATGTTTGATTATTATCTTTTTATTATTATGGTTGTTTTTAGACAAACTCTATTTTCAAACAAAAAAAATGTATCTTAAAGAAAAACATTTAGATTTTCTATTATTTTTTCTATATATAGTGAATATAGAATAATATCGATATTTTAATGATCATTATTATGGTTTCTTTAACTCGATTATTAACTAGAACTTTCAAGTTAACATGATAATCACTGTGTAGACAATCATTTGATATTGATTATTATATTAATTAATATGTTAAATCTTTGATGAAATATTAATTTCAATTATGAATAAAACATCTGCAAAATTATGAGCCTTCGTAGCTCAGTGGTTAGAGCACTGGTCTAGTAAACCAGGGGTCGAGAGTTCAATTCTCTCCGAAGGCAACTTTTTTCCATAGGAAATTTTATTTTCTTGACATGAAATAATAATAATCCGAAATGTCATTTGACACTCGTTTTGAAAATTAAAACACCACAAATACAGATTTTTGTCACAACTCGCTTATTCGACATGTTTGATTATTATCTTTTTATTATTATGGTTGTTTTTAGACAAACTCTATTTTCAAACAAAAAAAATGTATCTTAAAGAAAAACATTTAGATTTTCTATTATTTTTTCTATATATAGTGAATATAGAATAATATCGATATTTTAATGATCATTATTATGGTTTCTTTAACTCGATTATTAACTAGAACTTTCAAGTTAACATGATAATCACTGTGTAGACAATCATTTGATATTGATTATTATATTAATTAATATGTTAAATCTTTGATGAAATATTAATTTCAATTATGAATCTAAAACTCTTTTTTCTAACAACTTTTTTCCATAGAAATTTTATTTTCTTGACATGAAATAATAATAATCCGAAATGTCATTTGACACTCGTTTTGAAAATTAAAACACCACAAATACAGATTTTGTCACAACTCGCTTATTCGACATGTTTGATTATTATCTTTTTATTATTATGGTTGTTTTTAGACAAACTCTATTTTCAAACAAAAAAAATGTATCTTAAAGAAAAACATTTAGATTTTCTATTATTTTTTCTATATATAGTGAATATAGAATAATATCGATATTTTAATGATCATTATTATGGTTTCTTTAACTCGATTATTAACTAGAACTTTCAAGTTAACATGATAATCACTGTGTAGACAATCATTTGATATTGATTATTATATTAATTAATATGTTAAATCTTTGATGAAATATTAATTTCAATTATGAATAAAACATCTTTTTTCATAACAATTCTTCAACTTTTTCCATAGGAAATTTTATTTTCTTGACATGAAATAATAATAATCCGAAATGTCATTTGACACTCGTTTTGAAAATTAAAACACCACAAATACAGATTTTTGTCACAACTCGCTTATTCGACATGTTTGATTATTATCTTTTTATTATTATGGTTGTTTTTAGACAAACTCTATTTTCAAACAAAAAAAATGTATCTTAAAGAAAAACATTTAGATTTTCTATTATTTTTCTATATATAGTGAATATAGAATAATATCGATTTTAATGATCATTATTATGGTTTCTTTAACTCGATTATTAACTAGAACTTTCAAGTTAACATGATAATCACTGTGTAGACAATCATTTGATATTGATTATTATATTAATTAATATGTTAAATCTTTGATGAAATTATTAATTTCAATTATGAATAAAACCATCTTTTTTCGAACAACTTTTTTCCATAGGAAATTTTATTTTCTTGACATGAAATAAATAATAATCCGAAATGTCATTTGACACTCGTTTTGAAAATTAAAAACACACAATACAGATTTTTGTCACAACTCGCTTATTCGACATGTTTGATTATTATCTTTTTATTATTATGGTTTTTTTAGACAAACTCTATTTTCAAACACAAAAAAAATGTATCTTAAAGAAAAACATTTAGATTTTCTATATATTTTTTCTATATATAGTGAATATAGAATAATATCGATATTTTAATGATCATTATTATGGTTTCTTTAACTCGATTATTAACTAGAACTTTCAAGTTAACATGATAATCATACTGTGTAACAATCATTTGATATTGATATTATTTATTAATTAATTGTTAATCTTTGATGAAATAATTAATTCAATTATGAATAAAAATTATGAGCCTTCGTAGCTCAGTGGTTAAGCACTGGTCTAAACAGGTCGAGAGTTCAATTCTCTCCAACTTTTCCATAGGAAATTTATTTTCTTGACATGAAATAATAATAATCCGAAATGTCATTTGACACTCGTTTTTAAAATTAAAAACACCACAAATACAGATTTTTGTCACAACTCGCTTATTCGACATGTTTTGAAATATTATCTTTTATTATTATGGTTGTTTTTAGACAAACTCTATTTCAAACAAAAAAATGTATCTTAAAGAAAAACATTTAGATTTTTCTATTATTTTTTCTATATATAGTGAATATAGATAATATCGATATTTTAATGATTCATTATTATGGTTTCTTTAACTCGATTATTAACTAGAACTTTCAAGTTAACATGATAATCACTGTGTAGACAATCATCTTGATATTGATTATATAATATTAATTAATATGTTAAATCTTTGATGAAATATTAATTCTAATTATGAATAAAAACATTCTTCAGTTTTTCTAGTACGAAATCATTTTCCATAGGATAATTTATTTTCTTGACATGAAATTAATAATAATCCGAAATGTCATTTGACACTCGTTTTGAAAATTAAACACCACAAATACAGATTTTGTGTCAACTCGCTTATTCGACATGTTTGATTATTAACATCTTGTTTAATTATTATGGTTGATTTTTAGGACAAACTCTATTTTCAAAAAAAAAATTGTATTCTTAAAGAACAAAACATTTACGAATTTTCTTATTATTTCCGGACGAGTATTTAATATAGTGGAAATATAGTGACACTATATATCGAGTTTATTTTAATGATCCAATTATTAAATGGTTTCTTTAATGCTCAAGATATTAAAACTAGGAACATTTGCAAGTATTTATACGGATGTAAATAACTATGCTGTGTCGCACATCAATTTGATATTGCATTAATGGTATATTTTAACTGTTTGTTTAAATCATATTGATGAAATAATATAATTTCAATTATGAAATAAATACATTTCATATATTACAACTTTTTATCCTAGGAGATAAATTTTTATATTTTCTTTGACGATTATGAAAAATATATAAATTAAATCGAAATTGTACATTTCTGACACTTCGATTTCTAGAATAATTCAACACACAAAGATACCAGGATTTTCTCGCCTCACAATCTTTTCGCTTATTCCGACAGTTTGATATATTACTCTCTTAGTTTATTATCTATGGATTGTTTCTTAGACATTAACTCTATTAATGACAACAAAAAAAAATGGAGTATCGTCTAAAGAAACATTTAGATTTCGTCTATTATTTCTTTCTACCGAATGTTAGCTCTCTCGTAAATATTAGAAGGTGGACATATCGTTTTAACTCTGATCATTTTGTAGTGGATTTCTTTAAAACTCGATATTAAAAACCTTAGTAGGGGGTGAACCCCTTATCAAAGTTAACATGATAATCACCTTGTGTAGGAATCATATTGATATTAGAACTTGATTATTTATTAATATATAATATGTTACAATCTTTGATCGAAAATATTATTTCAACTCTCTGAAAAAACTCTTTTTTCAATAACAACTTTTTTCATAGAAATGTTTATTTCTCTGACATGTAACCCATATTATATAGAGTCACGAAATGGTCTTTGACACACGTCGGGTGTTTGAATGGTTTTAAAACACTGCAAATTACAGACTTCTTGTCACTAACTCGTTCTTATTCGCACAATGTGTTGGAATTAATTATCTTTTTATTACTTATGGTTGTTTTTAGGCCAAACTCTATTTTCAAAACAAAAAATAGTGTTATCTTAAAGAAAATTCATATTAAGATTTGTCATTTATCTTTTCTTTATTATATATGTATTATGAATAATATCGTATTGATATGATCATTATTATGGTTTCTTTAACTCGATTATTAACTAGAACTTTCACGTTGATATGTAATCAATGTGTAGACAATCTGATTTTGATATTTGATTATTATATAAATTAATTAAATATTGTGTGTAAACTCTTTGATAATGAAATATTAGATGGTCAATTATGAATCAAGTACTCTTTTTTCCGATAAACACTTTTATCGCATAGGAAATTATTAATTTTCTTGACAATGAAATAATAACTTTAATCACGAAAATGGTGCATGGTGAGACTCGTTCTTGAAAAATTAAAACACCGACAAATACGACTTTATATGTCTTCACTCGCTATTTATTTCCGACCAATGTTGATTATTAATCTTTTCTATTATTATGGTTGTTTTGTAGTCAACTACTAATATGTCAATACAAAGAAGACATGTAGTCTCTTAAGAAAAAAATTGAGATTTTACTTTAATTGTTTTTCTAGTGATATTAGTGATATAGGAATAATATCGATATTTTAATGATCATTTATGGGTATGGGGTTTGAATCTTTACTCGATTATCTAACTATGAACTTTCAAGGTTAAACATGATTATCTACTAGTGTAGACAATCATTTGATACTTGTATTATGGGTATAGTTAGTTAATGATGTCTCTAATCTGCTTGAGATAATCATTGAATTGTCTCAATTATGAATTCAAACATCCGGTTTTTTCAGTAACACTTTTTCACAAGGACAATTTTTATTTTTCTTTGACATGTGAATAATGAATAATTCAGAAATGTCATATTGACAACTCGTTTTGAAGCATTTAAACAATGCCACAAATATCAGTTCTCTTGCACAACATACGCTTTCTTCGACAATGATATTGATTATTATCTGGTTAAATCGGAATTATTATGTTGTTTTTAGACAAACTCTTTTATATTTCAAACATAAAAAATTAATATATTCTTAATAAGAAAAACATTTAGATTTTCTATATTTTGTGGTGCGGGATATTATATAGATGGAATATAGAATTAACATATCGTAGTTGTTATGAGTCTTTTATGGTAATTTCGTTAAATCGATTTATTAAATTTAGAACTTTCTAAGTAACATGAGAATCACGATGTGTAGACAATTCATTTGATATGATTAATTATTAATATTAAGTGTATCTAATATGTTAAATCTTTTGGATGAAAGTAGATAATTTCATTATGATAAAACATTCTTTTTTCCAATTAACAACTTTATCCATAAGCGCATGTTTTAGTATTACTTCACATGGAAATCACTAACTAATCCGAAAATTTCATTGAGCACTCGTTTTTTGAGAAATTAAAACCACCACACAATACAGAATTTTTTGTCACAACTCGCTTATTTCGACACTGTTTGTATTATCCGTTTTCTATTATTTATGTGTCTCGTTTATTAGCACAAACTCTCATTTTCAAACAAAAAAATGTATACTTAAAGAAAACAATTTAGATTTTCTACTTACATTTTTTCTATTATATGAGTAGAAACCTATAGATGATATACGTGATAAATTTTAAGATATCCATGAATTACTCTCCACGCGATATGTCTCTATCGTTTCAGGTTCCTCGATTATTAACTAGAACAAAATGCGGTAACAGTGATGCAGTGGGGGAATTTATCAGATGGTTAATAAGAATGGATTATTGCGATGTGTACAGGGCAAATGCAGTTTGAATATTCTATGGTATATGATTATGGGATTTATAATGACTATTGTAGTGACGAAATCTCTCTCGACTTGCAAATATTAATTGTTCACATTATAGAGATTGGACAGAGCAGTCCTTTTTTCATCAGAGCAGATGGGCTTGGTCCAATAAGGATAATTGTTTGCGTTACTTGGACATGAACCATTAGAGTCATAAGTCCCAGTATGTGCAATGTTGCCCACATTCTGGTTGCTTCGCAAAATATAAAACGAACCAAATTACAGACTTTTTGCCAGCTCGCTTCGTATTCGACATGTATTTATAATATTAATCTATTCTATCTAGAATTATGAGTTGTTTTTAGACGAAACTCGTATGTTAGTCAAACAAAACAGAATGTAATTTCTTAAGGCAGAAAAACATTTAGTATTGTCCATATATATTTTTAGTCAGGTAAAAGCGAGTCAATCTCAACTATGTCAAGGTGGAATATGTGAGCTGATATACGATCAATTTTAAATTGATCGTTATAATGGTTTCTGTATAAGTACTCGATTAATTAACGAGAAGCGTGTATCAAGTAAACATATGATAGTCCACTGTATGTAGACGCAATCAGTTTGATACGTTGTATATTATGTTTAATTATATGTTAAATTTTGATGAAGATACTTTAATTTCAGATTAATGAAGTAAAACATACCTTTTTCACTTGAACAAATACTTTTTTCCAATAGGAAAGTTTAGTAGTATTCGTTGGATCATGAAAAATATATATCACTACATGGTACATTTTTGACACTCGTTTATGAAAGATATTTAAGAAACACCCCAATACAGAATTTTTTTGTCACTATGGACTGCGTCTTTAATATTACGACATGTTTGGGCATTCTTAATGGCTTGATGTGATGTCTAATTACTGGTGTACAAGTAATACAGCACAATTACGAAAATAACGATTAAGCTGAACAAAATTTAACTACATTGAGTGGGAAATCGATTTTTCTAAGACAAACTTACTATTTTCAAATACGCGAAAAGAGAATGTATACTGATAAAAGATAAGAGTAACATTGATAGTCAATTTGCTATATATATTCTTATTTCTTTCTAAGAGTATCGTATTATAATAGTGGCGTAAAATTGAATATCGATAATCGATATTATTTATATATTCCAGTATTATTGAGATCTTATTATTATGATTGCTTAAATTGTCGATTCTCTATTTGACACTGAATCGTTACATTTATTAACATAGACTCTTCACAGATGATTCTCAAATAGAATAATTTATCACTCTGTGTTAGGAGAATCATTAAAGTATTTTACTAGATGTCAAATTATATTAGATTATATATAAAAACAAAAATACGAAAAAAAAATACGTATAAAAAATATTGGGTAAATATGTTAACTCTTGACTGAATCATTAATATATCATGTAGTTGTTATAGAATAAATAATTAACACTATCGTTTACAATAACAATTATTTGGACATATAAAGGTAATTAATTTGTTATTATAATTTACTTGACTTATGATTATATGATTACTAACTCTCCGTGATGTTACATTTGAACGACTACAGTTTTATGAAGGAAATGTTATACAAATATATACCCACACGAAATGTATAGCAGATCTTGTTGTCACACTCGCTCTATTCGACATGTTTGGGATTATTATATTTTTATGAAACTCAGGTTATTTATGGTTAGCTTTATTAAGGTACTAACTTCTATTTTCAAAACAAGATATATTATGAAACTTGTATCTGAAATATTAGACAAAATCATTAGATTTCTATTATGTTTCTATTCAATATTATAATATATTGTTTACCGTATATTAGTTAATCTCGATAATGGTTCTGAGTCAGTTTTTATTTATCGCTCTTCCGTTTACGTATAGTCCGCATGTATGTTTAACTAGTTAATCTTCTAAGGTCAGAGACATGATAGAGAGGTTCGATCCATCACTGATGTAGACAATCTTATTTTGATACTGCAATTGATGTATATTTATTAAACATAGTATCAATCTTTGAATAGAAAAGTAAATCTTAGATTTGTCCTTTGGATTGTGTACTCAAGAAAGCATCTTGATTTTCTACTCATTCAACATTTTTTCCATAAATTAAATATATATATTGTTCTTGACATGAAAATAAATAATAATCCGACAAATAGTCATTGACATCATCTGTTTAATGTGAATAATTAAAACACTTACTAAATACTTTTTGATGTTTTAGTCACGATCTTCGTATTATAATATTCTTGATCTTCGTTATATTTATGAATATATATTTGTAACAATATTCTATTCTATATATAGCTATTACATGGTATGTTATTCCTTATTGCATACACAACTCTTATAACTCTATTCAAACTCATGTATATAATTGTCATGCTATTTCTCATATATATGGTGCGTGTGATAAACTATCTTCAGAATTTTCTCAATTTACTCAATTGTATTCTCACCTAGATGGCGTAGGTTAATATTATACTATAAGAGTATGAATATATCCGAGTCATAATATAATTATTTCTCTCTCTAGTCGTAAATATAATATTATGAACTACTTGTAATTACTATTGTTAATTGAGTAATTATTAAATGATAGACGTGATCAGACATGTTCATCTCAATATACTCTAGATTAATATGTACACTGTAACTTATATCTAGATTAAACGATGTATATATAAATTCTTCTGTGCTTATTTTATATGATATCTACTTATAGTGATATATTAGATCATATGATATATATTACATTATTATAATAATTGCTTGTAATTATATACATTGATGTATAAACTTCTTTATTTACTTAGAAATTATTTAATGTTAGTATTTGGAAAATATAACAAAACTATTTATTTACCTCATCAGATCTAATATATCTCCAACAGGCTATACTATAATATTTACGATATTCTGTGTGTCGTCTTCTAAAATGTGAAGTCTATTATAAGGTTATTATGTATTGTCGAAACTATTAGATTGTTAACATAGATAGTAATCATAAATTGAACACTCGGTATGAAAAAACTCTAATAATGCTTCGTAAAGATACAATCTAATGGGAATTGATAAAACTATGGACATAACTCGACTTAGTATATTCACGTAGAACTCGCCCAGATATTGATTCGCTCAAATTTATCAATATGAATTGTGTGATGGCGGTTATTAGGTTTATTTTATTGTATATATGGTTTTTATAAGAGTCGATAATTACTATAGTTTATTACTATTATACTAGATATTAATGAGATAAATGAATTGTTGGTTGATCCTTTTGTACAAGTGATATATTATACAATATATAATCTTAACTATTTCTATAATTAATATATTTATTTCGTAAGAATATATATCGATTTATTATTAATTGATGGTAATAACTATGATCATAATATAAAGTATCGAATTTATATATTTTGTATTGTTCATAAGTTGAGACGCTACTTAATTATATATTTCACTGGTTGTTCGCTTTAAGTGTGATATTTATTAGCATAATCTTAAGAAACTCTATCTATTATAATATTAGTTTATATATCAATATATGAAATATCAACATGTGTAGATCCATATCTGAGTGACTCTATTTAATTATGTATTTATTATTTATATATTTAATTATTATATATTTTTTATGATCTCTCTTGTATGTCTATAATTAAATAGTTATCAGTCATAATATCTCAAATATTATATCTGCAATCTATGAGTCATAGTAGTCATTATCATTATATTGCAGTAATATTCATATTATTACTTATCTCAGTATAGTAAATATCTCAATGATATTCTCCGTAGTCGTACGATATGTAGATAGATATGGATATTTCATTTTTAGCTCGATTATATCAAATTTTCCCTGTGATATGCTCATTACGACTACGTATTTCTGTGTATTATTAATTTTAAAATATCTTCGCTACTAGATATCATAATTCTTCGTAGCTGAATTTATTCTGTACTTGTATAAGTTCTTCTCGCAAATAGTATTTTGGTTCATTTCTCTGTGATCCATGTTTGATCTCTTTATATAGAGATGGTGATGTATTTAGAATGATCTCTTTATTTTCTTATACACAAAATAAGCAATAACATGTATCTCATATCATTACAACGCTCTAGATCTATCTGTCTGAGTTTATTTTTGTTACTAAGTATACTAAATATTTTAATACTTGGAACTAACTTTTTATATGTAGTTATGGAGTTAGATAATTAAGTAAAATGATAAAATATCGAATCCTGTTTTCCTTAATATGGTTTAGTCCTATTTATATGTCCACTGCTATTTCTTTATAGTATCTTACTCCTATATTTTATAGATCTATATTGTTATCAATGATTATCTCTAGTATATCATAGTAATAATCACTTGCTGTCGCGTATCAAATTTTGCATATATTTGAATAATTGATATAAGTATTTAAGTCCATTATATATCTATATGTTGTATTAACAGATCGTGCTTTATGTGAACAATCTTATTAGTATATCTAATAGTGGTAAAGTAGCAGAACATTACTCTACGCATCTACTCGTATATTACAATCATCTCATTCTTCTTCTCCGTCACGCGCATCATGGTATGATATATGATTATACGAGTATGAGGTCGAATGCTTTAAAATGCTCTAATATTAAAAACTCCTAGTCTATATGATATTCTTGAGATCATCGTATGACTATATAGTCAGACAATGAGCATCGGCCACACTTATACCATGAGCATTGTTCCTCATAATATAGCTTACACTTCAGAACATCGTCTTTATAAGGTTTCTGGAAGTCATGATACTCATGATATGCCTTATTTAATATAATCATCTATGTTATTTATTATGATCTATGTGATTGTATTGACATTTATAGTAGAACTCGCATCTAGTGTTCGAATATAGCTCAAAACACATAATAAATGTTCACTACGATGTAACAAAACGTGATAAGTATAGACATATTATGTTCTAGTTTATATATTATTATTCCTTATCTAATGCTCATATATATGTAGTGAATAGTCTGCATTAAAGTACTGTAAATTTACTTGTATCAAGTTATTATAATTAGATATATTCATATTGAAATACTATAACAATTGGATTATATATTTTATAAGCCCAATGTATGATAACTATGTGTAAGTAGTATCTTGTAGTTTTGGAGAAAATCTTCAATACAATGTCTGTTTACTAGTTGATCACGGATAGCGCATCTAATATATAGCTATAATGTTCATAACATAGAGAGTTATAAATAGATTGCATCAATCGTGTTTTGTTAAGCATAACCTTCAAATTGAAATCATTGATTGTATTATTGTATAATTTGAGATAATCGTTATAGCAATATAACACAGAGTCTTCTTATATTCTGCATCAAATAGAAATGTAGATTATTACATATATATATATATTTATTGTGATAATAAAAAATATCTAATCATTATGTCTACTTAATACACACTAAATGATAATTTTACCCATAGTTAGAATATTAATTTTTATTCAATCTCATTTATTCTGAGATCTGTAATAATTATGGATAGAATATATCATCTCGATGTTGTGGATTACTTTCTGAAATATACGCGTTTTAGTTAAGCTTATTAAATACCAGTCCAACTAGATATCGCGTGTTTCTCTGATAGTTATCTCTCTACTAACTGTCTTTACTTTCTATCAATAGGTTAGTCTTGAATAGACTTGTGATGTGATAGTTGATTAATAACAACTGATTTTGGCTATGGTTGTGTTCGTGCAAATCTAATATATTTCTAAACTCAAATAGAACAAATATCTATCACTGTGAAGTGTATCTCCTCTGTACGATAGCTATATTTGTATTGATATACCTTTTTTAACCTGATCATATTACGATAGATTCTTAGTAATGACTCTAATAATAGTCTGTAGTATACTGAAATCCGTATTGTTCATTAATAAGTGTGTGTTCTACTCGCTCAGTCAGTAAAATGGTATTATACGGAGATCTTTGGATAATTATTAAACTCCGATTTTTATATCATATCTACTCTATGGAGGCTCCATGGTCAGCGCTGTATCTTCGCCTTTGTTTAAATAATCAATGTGCTAGAGATGATCTCATGTCTTTTATAATATTGTATGTGATATACTATATAATTACTATCATTCTGTTCTAGTTTATTTTAAAACAAGGTTAATCGTCATTGTTAAAATGTCTTTGGAGACGTAAAATTAGTATGCTCATATCTTAGATCCGTGAACATATGACTTATAATTATAGACATGCGCATGGTTTAATAATGAATCTCTTGTTGTCTCATACTGTGGTAAATGTTTGCCTAGATGTGGAGTCTTATTCTGTCGTTGTGGCATACGAGGCTGATAATAAGATCACTGGAAGTAATTGCATATTCAGAGTCTGTTGACACTCTCGCGTTTTGAAAGTTAACCACCTACACACAATAGTCAGATATTGAGATGTACCCTTATATACACTTTCTTGATTATCTGATATGCATGTTTGTGCCATATATTAGCTACTGTTTGATAATTTAGTCATGGAATACTGTGATGAGTAAAGTATATATAGCTGGTCTTATAGCATATTCTAGTTTGTGACAATAAACGTAATATATGTTATGTTCTATAATATTAACGGATAGTAAGATGTAGGCGAAGCGATATAAGTATGCCTACTTCTGATTATGTAGGAAAATACAGCGATTATTACTAAATGGTTTCTAGTTAATTTTGTATAATCTATGTGATATTATCAGTATTTAGAGCGCATATATAGGAGAGTCTGGAAGTAATCGGAGTACATTTTATCATACTCGATATGTCATCTGGTTCATTGATCATTTCTGTCTCATTTATAATCATCTTCGTCTCATTGTCTATTCATATCATATTAACTCGAAGAACTTAATCTTCAATTTAATATTATGATAGTGTATTATATAAGTCGCTGGTGTCTGACAACTGTGCATTCATATTCTGTGGTTATTCTAGTCTCTAATATGGATACCTCTATACTCTCATTTTAATGCATCATATGTTCTAATCACTATGCATTCTGTCTTATGTGATCAATGTATTTTGATAAAATGATACTTTAAAATACATCTTTGTTATAATCTACTTTGATATGTAGATTACATTTACTGTGAATGGAATATATTTTTATATTATATTTGCCCACTCTACTGCGGTTATCTGAATCATATGTCTTTCACTGTAATTCAGTCTTATTGACCACACTGGCTGTGTATGTATTTATAACACCACAAATATATTTTAGATATATTATGTTCATACATCAATCGTCCTATTATTTGAGGTATGTTGTAGATAATATTATGTCTTTTTTTTATATAATATATTATGAGTTGTTTTTATGACCTTGACTACGGTTATCTTTTCAAGCAAAAAAGAATGTTCTTAAATGATAAAACATTTAGTTAATGTTTGTCTATTATTTTTTTTCGACTACTGAATTTTCGTTATATGTGGGATTATTTCTATAGTATCCAATTACTCGATAGCATAATGTAATTGCTATCTATATCAATATGATGGGGTTTCATCTATAACTCGAATTTGAGCTATATACTTAGTTTACTCATTCAAATGTATATAAACTTAGATAATTCAGCGATGAATGTGCAGATTCACTATTTATTGATTATAGTATAGGGTGATGATTCTTTATTTAATCTTCTCAGTGTTAAACATTGATGAAATATATATAATTTCATATGAATGAGAGGCTACTAACAATCATTTTTTTCATAACACTTTTATATGCAATAGAGCAATTTTAAAATTTATCGCTTGTGATTATGATTATACTGATATCAAATAATCCTGAATATGGTCGATTATGACACGTTCTAGTATAATGAAATTTACCACACAAATTTTACCGCAATATTTTTGTCAACACTATCTTCGCTAAATTACAGAGATGTATTACTTCTGATTTAATTATCTTTTCTCATAATTCAATAATATGAATTGGCATGGTTTTTAGACCAAACTAATAATTTCAATAAGGCAAGAAATGTAATCTTGAAGTATAAAAAATATTATAGACTCTTCTGATTATTCATTTAGTCTTTATTAATCTCCTATTCATAAAGAATTTATTCTTTGAAATATTTACAGTGTATTTTTTTAATATGAATCTCATTTATTATTTAATGGTTATTTTTTATACTTGCTGAATATTTTTATATATCTTATGAACCTTTCTGCAATTGATAAAATGATAAATACATTGATGTATGATACTATTTTGTTATTTGTTAATATAATATAATTATTCTCTAATATGTTATCTCTTAATTGATGTTAACTTTTTAATTATTAATTTTCTCATATATTGTATAAAGATTTCTATTACTATATTGTTTATTATCATAATAAACTTTTTATACCATAGTAATAATATTTTAATTTCTTTTGACATGATAATTATTATATTATATCACCGTGTAAATGTCATTTGATCCTCGTTTTGAAAATATTTAAATACTTACCCAAATAATAGCATTTTGTCTGTCAAATGCAAGAGATCTCGTCATTTTATGCGACATGTCCTTTGAAGTCTATTATCTTATTAAAAATTTATAATATTCGGCTTTGTTTTTAGTCTACTGCTCCATATTTTCATATACTCTCAATAACAATAAATTGTTAAATCTGTATTAGTGTGGTGACTATATATCATTTTTATGAAGTGTTCTATTTATTTTCTATATTGTAGACGGATTTAGTTTGTGGAATAATAAATATAATCGATATTTTAATTTGATCATTTATTTAATGGTTCTTTAAATCAAGCCATCAATATAACTAGCAACTTATCAAGTAATACATGCTTTATCACTCTGTTGTAGACAATGATCGATGTAGATTCTCTCGCTTGATTTATATAAAATTAATTAAAATGACTCGCTCTTAAAAATCATACTCTGCTTGAATAAGAGATAAAATACATTACTCTATCAATTATATCGCAATATATGACAATACTTTTGTTATCATAATTCAATTTTGTGCACATAGTATATTTAGTTCGTTCCATGTAATATAATGAATAATTCTCGACATGTCATCTAGTTACAATATACGTCGTTTTGATAATTATATATAAGGATCATACCAATTATAACAGAGGGTTTTCTTCATCCAATTACTAGCTTTTATGTTCGAATGTGTTTGATATTATTATATTTGTTATTTTTGGTTGTTATACTAGATTCAGAACTGGTATTTTTCGAAACTTAAACTAGCTTATTCAGTGCTAATCTTTAATGAATTAAAACATTTTTCATATGAATTTCTCTATTATTTTTCTATATATTAGTGATTATAGACTCAATATCAGATTATTTTAATGATCATAGTTATTATTAGTTGGTTTCTTTTAACTTCGCTCTAAATAATAAAATAGAACTTTATCAGTTTTAGATGATATCTTCTGTGTAGGACAATCATTTGATATTGATTATTATATTACTATTAATATGTTAAATCTTGATGAAAGGTTAATATCGGATTAGTTAATACAAACATCTTTCTTCTTACAACTTTTTTCTATAGGAAATTTATTTTCTTGACTTAAATAATCATAATCCGATTTATGTTCATTTTGACACTCGTTTTTGAAATTAAATATCACCACAAATACAGATTTTGTGGTGTCATAACTCTTGCCTTTTCTTCATGTTTGTTTATTATCATTTTTGTAATATTTAATTAATTTATTGTTGTTTTTTTAAGAACAAATTACTCTGTTTTTTACAAATGGACAAATAAAAATGTTATCTTAAGAAAACCATTTAGATTTTCTATTATTTTTTCATAATATATAGTGAAATATTAGGATATATCGTATTTTTAATCAGTATTTATGCGCTGATCTTTAACTCGAGTTATTAACTATGAAACTCAGTTAAGATTAATCACTGTGTAGACAATCAATCTTGATATAGATTGATTATCTATTATATTATTTTAATTGTTAAATCTTTGATGAATTTGAGTTAATTTCATTATGAATAACATCTTTTTCATTAGTAACTTTTTTCCATAGATGAAATTTTATTTCCTTGGACATGAATTCATTTAATAATAATCCGAAACTGTCATTTGCTCACTAGTTGGTGATAAATTTAAAACATCACATTTATACAGATTTTTGTCTTAACTCGCTTATTCGACATGGATGGTGTATTATACTTTTTAGATTTTTTAATAGGTTTTGTTTAGAAAACTCTATTTTCAAACTAAAATAGTGTTATATCTTATAAGATAACATTTTTAGATTTTCTATATATATTTTTCTTAGATGATTTATATAGTGATATTATAGAATAATTCGATTATTTATTTTAATATCATTATTATGGTTTCGTTAATCGATTATTAACTAGAATTACTTTCAAGTATTAACATGATTAATTCACTGTGTAGACTCAAATTAAATTTGATATTGATTATATATATTAAATTCTATAGATATGTATTAAATCTTTGATGAAAATATTAATTTCATTTTGATAAATTCATCTATGATTTTCATAAACTACTCTTTTTCCAGTAGGAAATTGATTTTTATTTTCTTGACAATGTGAAATTTAAATAATAATCGAAATTGTAATTTATGATCACTCGTTTTTAGAAAATTTAACCCACAATACAGATGTTTTGTCGGACACTCGTCTTATTCGAATGTTTGTATATCTTTTTATAATTATAATGTGGATTAGTTGTTAGATTCAACTCTATTCTCGAGAATACAAAAATTATCCTTAAGAAAAATTTCATTTATGATTATATTTCTATTATTTTTCTTATATTAGTGAATATTAGAATAATATCGATTTTTATTTTGAATCTTGTTTCATATTTTGGTTTACTTTAACTCTCTCGATTATTAACTAGAACTTTTCAAGTTAATACATGATATATCATTCTGTTTAGAACTATATCATTGATATATGATTATTTATATTAATATTTAATTAATGTTTTAAATACTTTGAATGAAAATATAATTTTCAATTTTATGAATAAACATCTTTATTTCATATAACAAATACTCTTTTTTGCCATAGGAATTTTTTTATTTTCTTGACATGAAATTAATAATAATTCGAAATGTCTATTTGACACTCGTTTGAATATTTAACTACAGCCAGACGTGTGTTAGCAGATGTTTTGTCCACTTCGCTGTATTTCGACATGTCTTGATACTATCTATGTATATTACTATATGCGTGGATTTCTAAGTACAATCATATTCAAAACAAAGTATATTATGCTATGCCTTCAAAGAAAAACACATTTAGCATTTTTATATTTGATTTATTTTTTTATTTATAATGGTTATGGAACATAGAAAAATAACCGTACAGATAATTTATATTGATTATGATTATTATGTTTCTTATTTAAACTTTCGGAGTTTTTTGTACTAGACTTTCATGTTAATAATGATATTTACACTGTGTATGACAATATAGTGATATTGACTCTCAACTTATATTTCTAGTGTATTTCTTATTATGTTAAAATGCTTGTAGTGATTAATATTATTATTTTCTATATTATGAATAAAATCAATGGTATTTTTGAATAACATACTTTATTCCATATAATTTTATTTATCTTGATAGCTCCTATGAATTTACATAATTGATAATCTCGAAATGATTTGATTTCTAAGCACTCAGATTTTGTAAAAATTTTTAAACACCACAAAATACAGTTATATTTGTCCATACTTCGCATTATTCGAATGTAATATTGAAATATAAGTTATACTTTTTCCTCTGCATTATAGAGTTGTTATTATTAGACACAAACTCATATTCTCAAAACATTTAATAATACATCTCGTATCTTAAAAGAGAAAAATCATACTTTAGATTTCATTTTCTTTATTTTTTTTCAATTAATTATGATTATTAGGAAGTATATTCATATTTTAGGATGTCATTATCTATGGTTTCTTTAACTCGACATTACTTAATATAAACTAGTACAACTTTCAAGTTACAATGATAATCACTTGTGTGTAGACAATCGATAGTGCCACTCCGTATTTATTGATAGGTTATATTAAGTGGTGAAATATGTTAAAAAATGATCTTTGATATGAAAATATTAATTCAAATTGATAGATAAAATAATCTTTTTTACAATTAACAACTAGTACTTATACTTTTTTCTGGTGGGAAATTTTATTCTATTTGACATGAAATATGATAATCACGAAATTCATTTGAGGCACTCGTTATTGAAAATTAAAACACATAAAGATACCAGATTGTTTGTCAGTACCCAACTCGCGCTTTTATAATATCGAACATTGCTCTCTAGAATCTATAATAGCGTTTTTAATTATTGATGGTGTGTCTCTGACCGAACTCTATATATCTCAATTAACACAAAATGATAGTAAATGTCTTAAAGAATAAAGCATCTCATAGTATCTATTCTATTATTTTTGTTTATCATATATAATATATGACTAATGTAGTAATAATATTCGTTTTTTTTATGGTTTAACATAAATCATTAATGAATTAATTATAGTGCGTTTTCATTATAAACTCGATTTTAACATAGGAAACGTTTACAAAGTTAAGCATGATAATCTTTACTGTGTACGAAACATTCAATCATTGTATATTTTGTATTATTTTATCTCTCATATAATATAGTTAAATATGGTTAAGATGATAAATTATTAATTTTTCATGTATGGAAATAAAAACATTTTTTTATAAGCAACTTTTCTCTTCCTAAGAAATTTTTTTGTCCTTGACTATGAAATAGTAAATAATCGAAAGGTAGTATCATCTTTTAGCACTACGCATTTTTTTTGAATTGAAAATTAAACTCACCCATCAAATAACAGAATTTTGTCACAAGCTCTCTCGGAATGTTTGATTTTTATTCTATTTTACGTAACATTAATATATTTAATAGGTTGTTTTTGACATACTCTATTTAATCAAACAAAAACAATTATGTGTATTCTATATAGAGAAGACAACCTTATGAGAGTCTTTACTATATTAATTTTTATTCTAAATATGTATAGTGCTCAATAGACATAAAGTAATTCTATATTGGTTAAATGTCCAATGTATTTTATGGTTTCTTATAACTCATCTTGGAATATAGTGTTATACATTCAGATTATCTGTCGTTTTACAAGTTTACTACTGCATTAAATGTTAGACCAAATCATATTGTATTGTAGTGAATGATATATTATCAATCATATTTGTTACTCATCTTTGTGATGGTATATTTCATTTCGAATTTGTAATAAATAACTTTTTGGTCTTTTCATAAGCAAATCTTTTTTTCCATAGGATAACTATTTATTGTCTGGACATGGAAATATAATTTAATCACGAAATTGATACATTTGACTACGTACGTTATTGAAATATTGAAAAACAACCACAAATATCGGGATTTTTGCTCTCCAAACTCGACATTCTGTCGTTACCATGTTTGCATTATTGATATATCTTTTAATTGTTATGAGGTTAGTTTTGACAACTCTATTTTGCAACAAATAGAAAATGTAGTTTTCTTAAATGAATCAACATTTTAGTAATTATTCTATACGTATTTTTTTCATTAATTCATAGATGGTAATATAGATTAATCGTACTTAGTCGAATATTTATATGGTCTACCGTTAATGTCTCAATAGAGTATTTCTATTAACATTCAGTCTTATTTATAACATCAGAATCTTTCAAAGTTTTAACGATAGATAATTCCACTGTGAACATATCAATATTGATATTTGGTCGATTGTATATAATTAATATATAGTATCTACTCTCTTGATGAGTATTTGAATTTTCTATTATTGAATAAACATCTTTTTTGATAACAACTTTCTTTCTCATGAGAAATTCTCTTATTTTGTCTTTCTGAAATAATAGATAATCACGAAATTGTCTATATTTGACACTCGTTTTAAAATATAAATCACTCACTTATTATTACGGGTTGATTTTTGTACAAATCGGATATATTTCGAATTGTTATTTTCCTCTGAATTATTTTCTTATATTTTATATTATCGTATGGATTGTTTTTATTAGGTTATACAAATCTTCTTAATTTTCAACCAAAAAAATGGTATCTTAAAGATATCCGTTCTAGTTACTTGATTTTTGCTTGTTATTTTTTTGAAATATATATATTATGGGCATATAGAGAGAGATTATCGCTTTATTTTAATGCTATACTGTAAAATATATAGTTTTATATAACTTCAGTATTGTTAAATTAGGAACTTTACATTGTTGTAACAAATGTATAATCTAAACTGTGTATTGACATAATCATATTTTGATTTGGATTGTTATAAATAATACTAAATTTTAATCATTCGGTTAAATACTCTGAATTGAAATCATTTAAATTTTTTATGAATTAAACATACTTTTTTTATCAACAACTTTTTTTCATAGGAACTTTTTATCTCTCTGTGATCGCAAATAATATAATAAGTATCGCACGAAATGTCATTTGCACTCTCGTTTTTTGAAATTGTTAGAAAATCCATCAAATACCAGATTCTCTTTATGTGGCGCATACTCCGCTTATATCGAATTGTGCATTGATTTTTTCATCTATATAGTTATTATGGAGTTCGTTTTCTAGATTTCAACTTCATATATTTACTAATCAGCAAAAATTGTGATATTAGATAACAA
>JACMZG010001109.1:0-12296 GCA_018340805.1 Microvelia longipes | reverse complement strand
ACGTAAGTAAAATAATGTGAAATTAGTTTTAGTTTAAAAAATTCAAAATTTTTCACTTTTTCAATATTATCATCATGACAATTGTGACTTTGTTGAATTTTTTGATGATCGAAAAGATTTCTATTTGAAAATGAAAAATGTAATTAAAGTTGAATTGGTTGTGATTTGAAATAGAGTATTTAGTTGAAAGTGATATTGAATTTTCAATTTGAAAACAAGAAAAAATATCGCCCGAACAGGGACTCGAACCCTGGACCCTCAGATTAAAAGTCTGATGCTCTACCGACTGAGCTATCCGGGCCTTGTTAATTTTTCAACATGTATACTATTGAGATGTTTAATAGTTGATTTGATTTCAATAAAGTAAATGCAAAATTTTATTTCAATGAAAATCATTATTATATTAATGTGATGATGAGAAATATTCAAATTCAAACTTATTTCAATATATCATAATAAATAATGTGAAATTATGTTTTAGTTTAAAAATTTCAAATTTTTCACTTTTCAATATTATCATGACAATTGTGACTTTGTTGAATTTTTGATGATCGAAAAGATTTCTATTTGAAAATGAAAAATGTAATTAAAGTTGAATTGGTTGTGATTTGAAATAGAGTATTTAGTTGAAAGTGATATTGAATTTTCAATTTGAAAACAAGAAAAAATATCGCCCGAACAGGGACTCGAACCCTGGACCCTCAGATTAAAAGTCTGATGCTCTACCGACTGAGCTATCCGGGCCTTGTTAATTTTTCAACATGTATACTATTGAGATGTTTAATAGTTGATTTGATTTCAATAAAGTAAATGCAAAATTTTATTTCAATGAAAATCATTATTATATTAATGTGATGATGAAAATATTCAAATTCAAACTTATTTCAATATATCATAATAAATAATGTGAAATTATGTTTTAGTTTAAAAATTTCAAATTTTTCACTTTTCAATATTATCATGACAATTGTGACTTTGTTGAATTTTTGATGATCGAAAAGATTTCTATTTGAAAATGAAAAATGTAATTAAAGTTGAATTGGTTGTGATTTGAAATAGAGTATTTAGTTGAAAGTGATATTGAATTTTCAATTTGAAAACAAGAAAAAATATCGCCCGAACAGGGACTCGAACCCTGGACCCTCAGATTAAAAGTCTGATGCTCTACCGACTGAGCTATCCGGGCCTTGTTAATTTTTCAACATGTATACTATTGAGATGTTTAATAGTTGATTTGATTTCAATAAAGTAAATGCAAAATTTTATTTCAATGAAAATCATTATTATATTAATGTGATGATGAGAAATATTCAAATTCAAACTTATTTCAATATATCATAATAAATAATGTGAAATTTGTTTTAGTTTAAAAATTTCAAATTTTTCACTTTTCAATATTATCATGACAATTGTGACTTTGTTGAATTTTTGATGATCGAAAAGATTTCTATTTGAAAATGAAAAATGTAATTAAAGTTGAATTGGTTGTGATTTGAAATAGAGTATTTAGTTGAAAGTGATATTGAATTTTCAATTTGAAAACAAGAAAAAATATCGCCCGAACAGGGACTCGAACCCTGGACCCTCAGATTAAAAGTCTGATGCTCTACCGACTGAGCTATCCGGGCCTTGTTAATTTTTCAACATGTATACTATTGAGATGTTTAATAGTTGATTTGATTTCAATAAAGTAAATGCAAAATTTTATTTCAATGAAAATCATTATTATATTAATGTGATGATGAGAAATATTCAAATTCAAACTTATTTCAATATATCATAATAAATAATGTGAAATTATGTTTTAGTTTAAAAATTTCAAATTTTTCACTTTTCAATATTATCATGACAATTGTGACTTTGTTGAATTTTTGATGATCGAAAAGATTTCTATTTGAAAATGAAAAATGTAATTAAAGTTGAATTGGTTGTGATTTGAAATAGAGTATTTAGTTGAAAGTGATATTGAATTTTCAATTTGAAAACAAGAAAAAATATCGCCCGAACAGGGACTCGAACCCTGGACCCTCAGATTAAAAGTCTGATGCTCTACCGACTGAGCTATCCGGGCCTTGTTAATTTTTCAACATGTATACTATTGAGATGTTTAATAGTTGATTTGATTTCAATAAAGTAAATGCAAAATTTTATTTCAATGAAAATCATTATTATATTAATGTGATGATGAGAAATATTCAAATTCAAACTTATTTCAATATATCATAATAAATAATGTGAAATTATGTTTTAGTTTAAAAATTTCAAATTTTTCACTTTTCAATATTATCATGACAATTGTGACTTTGTTGAATTTTTGATGATCGAAAAGATTTCTATTTGAAAATGAAAAATGTAATTAAAGTTGAATTGGTTGTGATTTGAAATAGAGTATTTAGTTGAAAGTGATATTGAATTTTCAATTTGAAAACAAGAAAAAATATCGCCCGAACAGGGACTCGAACCCTGGACCCTCAGATTAAAAGTCTGATGCTCTACCGACTGAGCTATCCGGGCCTTGTTAATTTTTCAACATGTATACTATTGAGATGTTAATAGTTGATTTGATTTCAATAAAGTAAATGCAAAATTTTATTTCAATGAAAATCATTATTATATTAATGTGATGATGAGAAATATTCAAATTCAAACTTATTTCAATATATCATAATAAATAATGTGAAATTATGTTTTAGTTTAAAAATTTCAAATTTTTCACTTTTCAATATTATCATGACAATTGTGACTTTGTTGAATTTTTGATGATCGAAAAGATTTCTATTTGAAAATGAAAAATGTAATTAAAGTTGAATTGGTTGTGATTTGAAATAGAGTATTTAGTTGAAGTGATATTGAATTTTCAATTTGAAAACAAGAAAAAATATCGCCCGAACAGGGACTCGAACCCTGGACCCTCAGATTAAAAGTCTGATGCTCTACCGACTGAGCTATCCGGGCCTTGTTAATTTTTCAACATGTATACTATTGAGATGTTTAATAGTTGATTTGATTTCAATAAAGTAAATGCAAAATTTTATTTCAATGAAAATCATTATTATATTAATGTGATGATGAGAAATATTCAAATTCAAACTTATTTCAATATATCATAATAAATAATGTGAAATTATGTTTTAGTTTAAAAATTTCAAATTTTTCACTTTTCAATATTATCATGACAATTGTGACTTTGTTGAATTTTTGATGATCGAAAAGATTTCTATTTGAAAATGAAAAATGTAATTAAAGTTGAATTGGTTGTGATTTGAAATAGAGTATTTAGTTGAAAGTGATATTGAATTTTCAATTTGAAAACAAGAAAAAATATCGCCCGAACAGGGACTCGAACCCTGGACCCTCAGATTAAAAGTCTGATGCTCTACCGACTGAGCTATCCGGGCCTTGTTAATTTTTCAACATGTATACTATTGAGATGTTTAATAGTTGATTTGATTTCAATAAAGTAAATGCAAAATTTTATTTCAATGAAAATCATTATTATATTAATGTGATGATGAGAAATATTCAAATTCAAACTTATTTCAATATATCATAATAAATAATGTGAAATTATGTTTTAGTTTAAAAATTTCAAATTTTTCACTTTTCAATATTATCATGACAATTGTGACTTTGTTGAATTTTTGATGATCGAAAAGATTTCTATTTGAAAATGAAAAATGTAATTAAAGTTGAATTGGTTGTGATTTGAAATAGAGTATTTAGTTGAAAGTGATATTGAATTTTCAATTTGAAAACAAGAAAAAATATCGCCCGAACAGGGACTCGAACCCTGGACCCTCAGATTAAAAGTCTGATGCTCTACCGACTGAGCTATCCGGGCCTTGTTAATTTTTCAACATGTATACTATTGAGATGTTTAATAGTTGATTTGATTTCAATAAAGTAAATGCAAAATTTTATTTCAATGAAAATCATTATTATATTAATGTGATGATGAGAAATATTCAAATTCAAACTTATTTCAATATATCATAATAAATAATGTGAAATTATGTTTTAGTTTAAAAATTTCAAATTTTTCACTTTTCAATATTATCATGACAATTGTGACTTTGTTGAATTTTTGATGATCGAAAAGATTTCTATTTGAAAATGAAAATGTAATTAAAGTTGAATTGGTTGTGATTTGAAATAGAGTATTTAGTTGAAAGTGATATTGAATTTTCAATTTGAAAACAAGAAAAAATATCGCCCGAACAGGGACTCGAACCCTGGACCCTCAGATTAAAAGTCTGATGCTCTACCGACTGAGCTATCCGGGCCTTGTTAATTTTTCAACATGTATACTATTGAGATGTTTAATAGTTGATTTGATTTCAATAAAGTAAATGCAAAATTTTATTTCAATGAAAATCATTATTATATTAATGTGATGATGAGAAATATTCAAATTCAAACTTATTTCAATATATCATAATAAATAATGTGAAATTATGTTTTAGTTTAAAAATTTCAAATTTTTCACTTTTCAATATTATCATGACAATTGTGACTTTGTTGAATTTTTGATGATCGAAAAGATTTCTATTTGAAAATGAAAAATGTAATTAAAGTTGAATTGGTTGTGATTTGAAATAGAGTATTTAGTTGAAAGTGATATTGAATTTTCAATTTGAAAACAAGAAAAAATATCGCCCGAACAGGGACTCGAACCCTGGACCCTCAGATTAAAAGTCTGATGCTCTACCGACTGAGCTATCCGGCCTTGTTAATTTTTCAACATGTATACTATTGAGATGTTTAATAGTTGATTTGATTTCAATAAAGTAAATGCAAAATTTTATTTCAATGAAAATCATTATTATATTAATGTGATGATGAGAAATATTCAAATTCAAACTTATTTCAATATATCATAATAAATAATGTGAAATTATGTTTTAGTTTAAAAATTTCAAATTTTTCACTTTTCAATATTATCATGACAATTGTGACTTTGTTGAATTTTTGATGATCGAAAAGATTTCTATTTGAAAATGAAAAATGTAATTAAAGTTGAATTGGTTGTGATTTGAAATAGAGTATTTAGTTGAAAGTGATATTGAATTTTCAATTTGAAAACAAGAAAAAATATCGCCCGAACAGGGACTCGAACCCTGGACCCTCAGATTAAAAGTCTGATGCTCTACCGACTGAGCTATCCGGGCCTTGTTAATTTTTCAACATGTATACTATTGAGATGTTTAATAGTTGATTTGATTTCAATAAAGTAAATGCAAAATTTTATTTCAATGAAAATCATTATTATATTAATGTGATGATGAGAAATATTCAAATTCAAACTTATTTCAATATATCATAATAAATAATGTGAAATTATGTTTTAGTTTAAAAATTTCAAATTTTTCACTTTTCAATATTATCATGACAATTGTGACTTTGTTGAATTTTTGATGATCGAAAAGATTTCTATTTGAAAATGAAAAATGTAATTAAAGTTGAATTGGTTGTGATTTGAAATAGAGTATTTAGTTGAAAGTGATATTGAATTTTCAATTTGAAAACAAGAAAAAATATCGCCCGAACAGGGACTCGAACCCTGGACCCTCAGATTAAAAGTCTGATGCTCTACCGACTGAGCTATCCGGGCCTTGTTAATTTTTCAACATGTATACTATTGAGATGTTTAATAGTTGATTTGATTTCAATAAAGTAAATGCAAAATTTTATTTCAATGAAAATCATTATTATATTAATGTGATGATGAGAAATATTCAAATTCAAACTTATTTCAATATATCATAATAAATAATGTGAAATTATGTTTTAGTTTAAAAATTTCAAATTTTTCACTTTTCAATATTATCATGACAATTGTGACTTTGTTGAATTTTTGATGATCGAAAAGATTTCTATTTGAAAATGAAAAATGTAATTAAAGTTGAATTGGTTGTGATTTGAAATAGAGTATTTAGTTGAAAGTGATATTGAATTTTCAATTTGAAAACAAGAAAAAATATCGCCCGAACAGGGACTCGAACCCTGGACCCTCAGATTAAAAGTCTGATGCTCTACCGACTGAGCTATCCGGGCCTTGTTAATTTTTCAACATGTATACTATTGAGATGTTTAATAGTTGATTTGATTTCAATAAAGTAAATGCAAAATTTTATTTCAATGAAAATCATTATTATATTAATGTGATGATGAGAAATTCAAATTCAAACTTATTTCAATATATCATAATAAATAATGTGAAATTATGTTTTAGTTTAAAAATTTCAAATTTTTCACTTTTCAATATTATCATGACAATTGTGACTTTGTTGAATTTTTGATGATCGAAAAGATTTCTATTTGAAAATGAAAAATGTAATTAAAGTTGAATTGGTTGTGATTTGAAATAGAGTATTTAGTTGAAAGTGATATTGAATTTTCAATTTGAAAACAAGAAAAAATATCGCCCGAACAGGGACTCGAACCCTGGACCCTCAGATTAAAAGTCTGATGCTCTACCGACTGAGCTATCCGGGCCTTGTTAATTTTTCAACATGTATACTATTGAGATGTTTAATAGTTGATTTGATTTCAATAAAGTAAATGCAAAATTTTATTTCAATGAAAATCATTATTATATTAATGTGATGATGAGAAATATTCAAATTCAAACTTATTTCAATATATCATAATAAATAATGTGAAATTATGTTTTAGTTTAAAAATTTCAAATTTTTCACTTTTCAATATTATCATGACAATTGTGACTTTGTTGAATTTTTGATGATCGAAAAGATTTCTATTTGAAAATGAAAAATGTAATTAAAGTTGAATTGGTTGTGATTTGAAATAGAGTATTTAGTTGAAAGTGATATTGAATTTTCAATTTGAAAACAAGAAAAAATATCGCCCGAACAGGGACTCGAACCCTGGACCCTCAGATTAAAAGTCTGATGCTCTACCGACTGAGCTATCCGGGCCTTGTTAATTTTTCAACATGTATACTATTGAGATGTTTAATAGTTGATTTGATTTCAATAAAGTAAATGCAAAATTTTATTTCAATGAAAATCATTATTATATTAATGTGATGATGAGAAATATTCAAATTCAAACTTATTTCAATATATCATAATAAATAATGTGAAATTATGTTTTAGTTTAAAAATTTCAAATTTTTCACTTTTCAATATTATCATGACAATTGTGACTTTGTTGAATTTTTGATGATCGAAAAGATTTCTATTTGAAAATGAAAAATGTAATTAAAGTTGAATTGGTTGTGATTTGAAATAGAGTATTTAGTTGAAAGTGATATTGAATTTTCAATTTGAAAAAAGAAAAATATCGCCCGAACAGGGACTCGAACCCTGGACCCTCAGATTAAAAGTCTGATGCTCTACCGACTGAGCTATCCGGGCCTTGTTAATTTTTCAACATGTATACTATTGAGATGTTTAATAGTTGATTTGATTTCAATAAAGTAAATGCAAAATTTTATTTCAATGAAAATCATTATTATATTAATGTGATGATGAGAAATATTCAAATTCAAACTTATTTCAATATATCATAATAAATAATGTGAAATTATGTTTTAGTTTAAAAATTTCAAATTTTTCACTTTTCAATATTATCATGACAATTGTGACTTTGTTGAATTTTTGATGATCGAAAAGATTTCTATTTGAAAATGAAAAATGTAATTAAAGTTGAATTGGTTGTGATTTGAAATAGAGTATTTAGTTGAAAGTGATATTGAATTTTCAATTTGAAAACAAGAAAAAATATCGCCCGAACAGGGACTCGAACCCTGGACCCTCAGATTAAAAGTCTGATGCTCTACCGACTGAGCTATCCGGGCCTTGTTAATTTTTCAACATGTATACTATTGAATGTTTAATAGTTGATTTGATTTCAATAAAGTAAATGCAAAATTTTATTTCAATGAAAATCATTATTATATTAATGTGATGATGAGAAAATATTCAAATTCAAACTTATTTCAATATATCATAATAAATAATGTGAAATTATGTTTTAGTTTAAAAATTTCAAATTTTTCACTTTTCAATATTATCATGACAATTGTGACTTTGTTGAATTTTTGATGATCGAAAAGATTTCTATTTGAAAATGAAAAATGTAATTAAAGTTGAATTGGTTGTGATTTGAAATAGAGTATTTAGTTGAAAGTGATATTGAATTTTCAATTTGAAAACAAGAAAAAATATCGCCCGAACAGGGACTCGAACCCTGGACCCTCAGATTAAAAGTCTGATGCTCTATAAAATTTTATTAATTATAACAAATTTGATTTTCATTATCTACAAAATGATTCTGCATGGAATCTTACACAATGAAATAAAAAATTACATCATTTTATAATATACATTCAGTTTTCACACATTTGTTCAATATCATATTGTTCAATTTCTGATTCCACTTTGGTGAAACTTCCAGATTTCTGCAGAGTGCTTGATGTTGGATTTGGGCACATTCTTTTAATAAAGTTTTTATTGTTTTTTTTTTTTTATCATTTTTGTAGCAAAGCTGTTTCTCTGGGTATTGAGCCAAAGCGACCCAAAATATAGTTGCCATTCGACATTGAAATCTGGTTTGATGTTCTTTATCTTTTGTTTTTAGTTTTTTATTTTCTAAATTTTCGAATTTGTGAGCAAAGTGTTTCTGATCGATTGGACACTTTACATCAATAAGATATATTTTTTCTCGGCATGTAATGTTATATCGATTCGTTCATTTGAGTCTGAGATGTATTTGCTTGCTCTGTTCTACTTCAATAATAATTTCTGAAGATTTATTGATTTTCACTAACATGTCTAAGCATGAGTTATGTCTGTCAATTGCCATGGACTGATTCATTTTACATCTCTGTAGAATGTGCGAGAGAGTTTCTTTTCTGTGAACAGCGGCGACAATATTGAATTTCCTGTTCTTTATGAAAAGATCGTCCAGTATTGTAAGGAGTTTGTCCGTGCACCGTGATAAAGTTCCATTGAAATCATTGAGATCACTCTTGAATATTCATTTTATTTATGTTGGCTCATTTGGATTGCGGAGAAAATTAAATTGCTTACTTTACTTTGTTCCATTTTTCTGCATAGAATCGTAAAGAGCATGTGAATGATTATGTGAAATTTCTTTTCGGAAGTATCTTTAATAATATATGTTCCCCTTGTCGTGGATGACATGTAGAGCTACTTCGTTTTCAAAGATCTGAAATGCTATTTGTATTTCATGGGTCTTCTTGAAGTACTTGATTGCCGTGATAACTCGTTGAAAGGAGTTTTTTTGGATTCCCGAATTTTTAAAAGTTTCCTTTCCATTAATCCATTCGAGGCATTTCGTTAAGAGAAGGATTAACTTTTTGAAGTCTTGGACTTGCTGCTAAACGTAAGGGATGTTGTTGACTTGATTTTGTGTAAGTGCATTTGGATGTAAGTAATTTGAAATATTGCACGATACTCTGTGTTGTGATATTCATCAATAGAATCTACGCAAGCTGCTCCTCCATTTCAGTTGAATTGTAAAAATAGAAAATTTCGGACTGCTTGGGAAGATTTAATATCCGGTCTGAATTGAGATCGGAGTTTACTATTTTGTTGTTGGTGACTTTTGGATTGTCATGTGGAAAGCTCAAAGCGCTGGTTTAATTTCGCGCGTTCGAAATGCGAAAATTAGTCTTGAATGTATGAAAACTTTTGTATGCTTTAAGCTTTTGCCATCCAAGAAGTCTGAATCAGCTATCTTAGTATCTGTAATCACATTTTTCAATTATATCATACGGACTTTGATCGTTAGTAGTACCGATTGGCACCCGAGATATTGATAGAATTCTTTATTCGTAAGTTTCTTATTTTCTGATCGTTAATAGATTTCACTGCTAGATTTTGTTTTGAGGTAGTTGCAAATATGCACATTTATCAGGACGAAATTCGAAACCAATAATTTTGCGCAGTTTCTTGCTATATTTAATTATTCTGTTAAGATCTTCAGTATTAGTTGCACAAGTGCAATATCGTCTGCATATGCCAAAGTTTGAATTTCTGACGTTTCTATCATAAATGGCACTGTATTGGACGCAGAAATCGCTTCTAGAACTGGATT
This sequence comes from Microvelia longipes, assembly GCA_018340805.1. Taxonomy (NCBI): domain Eukaryota; kingdom Metazoa; phylum Arthropoda; class Insecta; order Hemiptera; family Veliidae; genus Microvelia; species Microvelia longipes. The sequence continues at coordinate 2,210 of JACMZG010001109.1, read as the reverse complement.
GATTGATAGATTGAACAAGATCATAGATAAGGGGCAACCTTGTTTAATCCTTTCTTAATTGAACATTTTTGTGATGATTGAGACCACAGTGTAAAATGATGATGTTTTGAGAATACAGAAGTTCAAGAATGTTAACAAAGTTCATTTCCACTTCCAATGTTCGCAGTAGAGTGAATAATATTATGTGGTACGCTACCAAAAGCATCTTTATGGTCGAGCCATGCTATGACAATTGGACATTTCTTACTAGATCTAGAATGCTCAATAGCAGCTGTTAGAATAGAATTGTGTTCAATACACCCTTCATATTCTGAGCCTCCTTTCTGATTGACATGCAAAAGATTGTTATATTTAATCCATGACTTAGACTCCTTTGTTTAGAACAGCTGCAAAAGCTTGTACGTTAAGATAAGATGCAATTGGTCTCCAAGATGAGATTTGTCATATTGACCATCTTTATCTGGTTTTGGTATGAGGAGTCGTTTTTAAAGTTTTCCAGCTATTGGGATGGTGTTGGATACAATGATTTTATTGTAGAGCATTGTGAGTATTTTCCTTCAGGATCCAATAGAGCGATGTCTTATAGTGTATTCCATCTTGACCAGGACATGTATTGTCTGATTTCTGATTTCATTCAATACTTCATTTTCACTTATCGGTTCAAGGTTAGAGGATCGTCTGATGTTTTTGCAGTATTTAAGAATAGAGTCCCATCTTTTTTATTATTGGTTCTTATGATTGAAGTAATTCTCGAATGTCTTCAATTTTCGGTTGACTCTGTATGCTGTTGTTATTTAGTAATTTTTTAACTGTACGTTTCATATCAGTCAAAAATGCAGATCTGATTTGAGTTATTTGGTTAGTTTTTCAGTATTTTTGCCAAGATATGGCTTACGAAAAATTTTGTTTATATTTGATGTTAGGAATATTATCTATATTTTTCTTAGAATTCTTTCCGGATCTTGATTTGCTAAGGAAGAATTATTCATGCATTTTCTTTTTCTTTCACTTAGGCATTGTTTCAAAGTTTCCTTCGATGTATTTGCCAAGGAATTTGTTGTTGACTGAAGGTTGCTTTCATAGATGATTGGTTGAAGTTTACTAATTGTATCCCAATATTTCTGAGATTTATATTGTGTGAGAGGTCTATTCAAGTGCAAAGTGCTTGATGAATGCACAGAGGAGGATTTGACTAAATAGACCAGATGGTCGAGTATCATATGGACATTGACCTTGAATTGACACACGATTTTCTGTTTCCTGATTTCATTAAATCTTTTTAATGGTTTCACGATATAAGGTTATGTTATCTTTAACTTCTATTTGTGATGTTGGTTTAAAACATAGTATTCATCACTGTTGTATCTAAGATGAGGAGTATTTTGTGATATTTTATTGGTGTAAGAATCACAAAGATTGTTTGTGCCAAATGAAGATTTTTGATGTCGAAATCTCTTTTAATGTACTCTGTTAGAACTTTCTAAGATTGCAGTGCTCATTGTAGTATCAAGCAAGAAACAGCTTTTTGGTAAATTTAACCAGTAAAATACTGCGTTGATAATTTTATCATTTATCTTACCATTAATCGAGCTGAGAGATGGATGATATTACTGCATAGTTTAGCATTCAGTTTGCGTAGAGATCTTGTACGATCGATATTCATACTTGCGATTGAACAGCATCTTTTCAATTTGTATTGATAAACGAGGCGCATAGTAAATCGGATCAGATGCACTGAATTGAATTGATTATAACCATGATCTTTAGTGTATTTGATTGTTTTAATGAGAAAAAACTGGTTCAGGATATCAGTTATGTTTTCACAATTCCAGTCAGACGTTCTGAAATAGATTTGTTGCAAAAGTCAAAGATATGACAGTGTATTGTATTTTATTGAGTAGACTAATAGACACCAATAGTTTCATGTTTTGGGATAATGCAGATAACGTTTTCAACATTGATAAAAATTTTAAAAGACACGTTCTCAATGATGAAGAGTTATTTGCGAAATTAGATTGGATGTAGATCTGGAGATAAGATGGACAATCAGGAAGATTTAGGTACCAGTTTGCGAAGAGTGGTGATGCATGGTATTTCATGTTTCAGAATTTGATTATTATTAGGTTTAAAAGTACTATTGACTGGTTTATTCGTTGATTTATTGGTTTATATTTTTGAATACCCCCTCCATGGGACTACCTGATTTTACT
>JACMZG010001108.1:7500-12320 GCA_018340805.1 Microvelia longipes | reverse complement strand
AGAAGAAAATGAAATTGCAAACTAGCTGTACATTGCTGCTTGCTATATATACCCGGGACGAATATGTATAAACGTAAACAATCATAAAGATTATTTACGGTTAATCGGCGATGCGGTTGCTGTAGGGCTACTACAAAAAATATTCTGTAATGATTCCACAATTTGTCATTTGAACAATAGGATAGATTTTATAAGCCAAAACAATATCAATCAGTATTTTTCAACTAATCAAACTATAATTAAATAGTCAGCTCACATATATACTGGTGGATATATACCTTGGGTAGCATTCCTGAAACCGGCGACTTTTAGTATTCTTTATTGTTTCCAAAATATATTTATTTAGATGTAAAAACTGTTTTCTTATGGTTTAGCGAAAAAAATTTATCAAAAACGGTTAAAAAATAGAATTTAGGGGCAATTTCTCTCTTGGAAAATTTGTGTTTTATATTTCAAATTTTTTTTATCTTTTTGTTTGTATTTATTATGTTTATTTAAGCTCAAATGCTTTTTCCTAGTATAATTTTTAATTCTCTGTTAAATGTACTAATTTTATTTCAAATTTAAAGTGTTTTTAGCAATCAGTTTAGACATTTATGTTGTTCATTAAATACAACGTGATGAAAATCATTATCACTTATTTTTGCCTAGATATTATTAAATGTTTATATAATTATCAGTTAGAGAAAAAAAGTTCTACATCGATCTTACTGCAAATCTTTATATTCCAATTTTACTATTAGTTAGGCTAAATTTAAGTTTATGAGAGGTTTCCTTAATTTTTGGATTTTGGCCGGCTGGGAGTTTGAGAATTACACATTGTACTGAATTGATTATATATGTAATGAAGAGCGTTGAACAGTTGAGTAGGAAGTGCAGTTTAAATATTACCAAAAAAACTTGTATATTCACAAGTTATTCGAGTTTAAGATGTTATCGGAGGCTGGAGTTGTTTCCTTATTTATACATTTTTCTTAAAAAAATTTTATTTCCTTTAATGTTAAGGTGTTATTGATATGATTTTACATTTATTAGAAAGGGCAAAGAAAGGGAAATCATCCTCCTTACTTTCGTATTTTCAGATAAAAAGTTATATTTAATTGAAAATTAATATAATTAAATTTTACTTAAGAATTATTATGCAATGATGTAATACTTGCAAAATTATTTGTCATAATTTTAGTGCGATAATTTTTTAATAAAATGTTTTGTTTCGATTTCTTTTATTTTAGGTTCGATAATATGATTTATATATCATTTAGAAAGGACAAAAAAATAAAAATTAGACGGAGAGTTTATTTGCCTTATTTTATTAATGGAAACAAAGCTTATTTAATTTAAAAGTTTATAATTAAATTTCAGTACAGTTGTAAGAGATTATGTAATATTTAATGTCCCAAAATATTTTTTGGAAAATTTTTGGGAGGATTTTTTAATGTTGTCATCAAATAATCAAATTTATCAATTTTTAAAAATGATTTACAGAAATTCTTCAACATAATAATAATAATTGTAAAAAAATTTTGAATTATTATTTTATTAGTATTATGATTATTATTTATTATTATATATTATTATTATTATTATTTTATATTATATTATTAATGTTTATTTATTATTCATTATTATTATTATTTATTATTATTTTTATTTTATTATTTTATTATTATTTTATTAATTATTATTTTATTATTAATTTTATGACCAAAAAAATTTTAGCCAAAACTTCTGGAAATTTTTGAAAAATAATAATTTATTTTGACAAAATTTTTGCCAAGATTTCTGGAAATTTTAACAATATTAATTTATTCTGACCAAAAAATTTTAGCCAAAAAATTCTGGAAAATTTAAACTCTCATTAATTTTTTTTGACCAAAAAAAGTTTGCCAAAAAAATTTCTGGGACGAAAATTTTAACAATATTAAATTTTTTTTGGATCTTAAAATTTTTTCGAAAATGTTCTGCAAATGTGAAAAATATTAATTTTTTGATCAAAAAAATTGGTTTTTCGAAAAATTTTCTGACGAAATTTTAATAATTCCATTTTTGTTTTTAAAAAATTAGTGGGAAATTTTATATTTTCTGGATTATATATGCTTAAACTTGAAAATAATTCGGTTAAAATTTTCAAATTCCCGACATAAAAAGCATTGAAATTTTTGTAATTTTTTATGATTTCAGAAATTTTGAGAAAATTAATCGAGCCAGGAAACAATATAATTCGGTGTGTGTGTCAAATCAAAATTAATAAAAGCGATTGCATCCAATTGCAATGCCACTATAAAAGCCTTAAAAAGCACTAGTAACAGCACTATTTAAACAGCACTATAAAAAGCACTATAAACAACACTATTTACAGCACTATAATTATCAAACTAGAAAGTTACAAGATTATAGTTAACTATTGCCCGACCGCCACAATGAATTGAAACTCTAAAAGGTCCAAATCTCGCGTCAAATGGGATTATAGTTCAAAAATCTCGCAGTTTAACCGCTCGAATTCTTACGCTACCCGACCTGGAAATTAAGTCGTTACAAACGATTTAAATGCCCACCCGTCGTATAAACCATTATAAATGATTTCAAACATCCGCTTCTATTTTTCATAGAAGGTCCGAGTTTAATGTATGGTAAGCCACATTCACCGACTTGCGTCAGTGAATAATTTTTGCCTCTTTACGAGTGTTGGGCACAAATTTATCCATGACGTCTAGGCGAGTCAGACTAGAGGCGTTCAGTCTTAACCTCGGTATGGTAGCTTCGTGCCCACTTGACCTTTCGATCAAGCACACTTACCCAGTGACCGAATCTGCGGTTCCTCGTGTGTGGTTCGACTGAGGCAGAATTCTATTCTCATGACACTTTATTCGTAGAGCGTTTGTGCATCTCTTACATTATTCAGTATTTTGCTCGTTCTTTGTCATCGCGTGTGAGCCGAGTGATCATCGCTTAAAGTGGTTATTAATACAGATGCTATTAGAGCGATCCATACTCTATTTTGATCAACTCAATAATGAAATCGAGGACCCGTATTGCTTTTGCAATACTATTATAAAATTAATTATAGACGTTCTCAGGGCTCTCTTTCAATTTTGTAAACATATTTATAGCCAATCCAGATTTATCGCAACAATTTCGGTATTAACCTACAAAGCATCAGGTAGTCGCGACTCGGACAAATACGTAAACAATCTTTACTGAAATATTTAAGCCTTGCACAATATCTTGATCACGCTTTGATATTGTTTAGATCAGTGCCATAATGAATAATTCAAAATCCGTATTGCATACGCCAATTTAAAGTATGCACTGTACTTGCCACGCAAATATTTCTATTCACACGACATAGGCACCCTGAGAAAGAGTTTAATGCTAAGCCAAGTTGTATCCTGAAACCTATTGCAAAATAGAATTGACCCGAAAAATCAATTCACATTTGCTTACAACTCAAAATAGCATTGATGCATCAGTATCATGATACACTAATTTTAGTTACGAGTTAAACTGTTATGAACTAATAATGATCCTTCCGCAGGTTCACCTACGGAAACCTTGTTACGACTTTTACTTCCTCTAAATGATCAAGTTTGAGTGTCTTTTCCCATTCATAGAAATGTTGCCATTTCTTAGACCAGAATCCAACAATCTCACTAAACCATTCAATCGGTAGTAGCGACGGGCGGTGTGTACAAAGGGCAGGGACGTAATCAGCGCAAGCTAGTGACTTGCGCTTACTAGGAATTCCTCGTTCATGCGAAATAATTACAATTCGCAATCCCTGATACGACAGTGTTTCACAAGATTGCCCAACTATTTCTAGTAAGGATACTGTTGGAACTGCCATTGTAGCGCGCGTGCGGCCCCGGACATCTAAGGGCATCACAGACCTGTTATTGCTCTTTTTCATTTAGCTAGACGCTATTTATTCTTCTAAAGAAGTGATCATTTACGAGTTAAAATAAATACACTATTTAGCAAGTTAGAGTCTCGTTCGTTATCGGAATTAACCTGACAAATCGCTCCACCAACTAAGAACGGCCATGCACCACCACCCACCGAATCAAGAAAGAGCTATCAATCTGTCAATCCTCACAGTGTCCGGACCGGGTGAGATTTCCCGTGTTGAGTCAAATTAAGCCGCAGGCTCCACTCCTGGTGGTGCCCTTCCGTCAATTCCTTTAAGTTTCAGCTTTGCAACCATACTTCCCCCGGAACCCAAAGACTTTGGTTTCCCGGTGACTTCTAGCAAGATGATAAATTATCATCGCTAACTGTCAGTTGGCATAGTTTATGGTCAGAACTAGGACGGTATCTGATCGTCTTCGATCCTCTGACTTTCGTTCTTGATTAATGAAAACATTCTTGGCAAATGCTTTCGCAGTAGATTGTCTGCTGATGGTCTCAGAATTTCACCTCTAGCACCAGCATACATATGCCCCCGGCAGTCTCTTTTAATCATTACTTCAGTTTCGAAAACCAACAAAATAAAACCGAAGTCTTATTTCATTATTCCATGCAACAATATGCAGGCATAAGCCTGCTTTAAGCACTCTAATTTTTTCAAAGTAAACTTGTCGGTTATTGAAAAATCCCAATAAAGTGACTTAACAATATACACGACGGTGGTGGAAGATTCAACACTCGGTCATAGACCTCATAAGAATCATTTCCTCAATTTCAACTACGAGCTTTTTAACTGCAACAACTTTAATATACGCTTTTGGAGCTGGAATTACCGCGGCTGCTGGCACCAGACTTGCCCTCCAATTGATACTTGATAAAGTATTTAAAATATTCTCATTGCAATTATGAAACCACTA
>JACMZG010001108.1:0-2500 GCA_018340805.1 Microvelia longipes | reverse complement strand
ATCCGGTATAGGTCCAACGCTACAGCGCCATCCATTTTCAGGGCTGGTTGATTCGGCAGGTGAGTTGTTACACACTCCTTAGCGGATGACGACTTCCATGTCCACCGTCCTGCTGTCTTTATCAAACAACACCTTTTGTGGGTTCTCATGAGCGTTATGTTAGGCACCTTAACCAGATGTTTGGTTCATCCCACATCGCCAGTTCTGCTTACCAAAAATGGCCCACTAGACACTTGTATTCGATGCACATCTTCAATGAAGAAAGACGCACTTCGAACCCATTTAAAGTTTGAGAATAAGTTGAGGACATTTCGTCCCCAATACTTCTAATCATTCGCTTTACCAGGTAAAACTACAATAACAAATGTCAGCTATCCTGAGGGAAACTTCGGAGGGAACCAGCTACTAGATGGTTCGATTAGTCTTTCGCCCCTATACTCATGTCCGACGATCGATTTGCACGTCAGAACCGCGGCGGTCCTCCACCAGAGTTTCCTCTGGCTTCAACCTGCACAAGCATAGTTCACCATCTTTCGGGTCTCTACATGATCGCTCAAACTCCGCCCAGATGCGAACATCTTTAGACGGGTCGATGTTGCACTCAGTGTTGCCACGAGGTCACATCACAGTTTACCGAGGTAAACCTTTACATTAATTACGCCGTGGGGTTTCGTAAGGCCCTTTGACTCGCGATCATATAAAACTCCTTGGTCCGTGTTTCAAGACGGGACGAGTAAGTAACCTACATACACTGCAGACTTTAGATCAACACATCGATCATGAAAAACATCAACAATTCACAAATAGCCTATTTTAGTCTATTAAAGAATCATCAACATTAAACCAATCAATTTCTGTCAATCGCAATCACCAATAAATCATTTAACCGTGTAACCAGCTATAAAACCATTCCGAAGGAATGATCACCTTCAAAATTACGACAGAAAAAAGACGCTATCGGTCGCAGTACTGTTATACAGAAAGTGCATCAACCGCATATTAAGATCTCGATAAAGCGATTCCTAGTGGGATTTCGCAAAAATCAAGAACACGCAGTTAACTGAATCCCATACAACATCTTCGGCTTCACTCGTTTACCTCTAAGCGATTTCACGTACTATTTAACTCTCTCTTCAAAGTTCTTTTCAACTTTCCCTCACGGTACTTGTTTGCTATCGGACTCACACAAGTATTTAGCCTTAGATGGAGTTTACCACCCAATTTGGACTGCATTCTCAAACAATCCGACTCATAGGAAGCATCAATAATAGTTTCAAACACTCCAACGGCCTAACACCCTCTATGGACAACATCACAATCAAGTGAATTTGGAGTATATCTTCAATTAAAAACGCAACCTTTACACCACAATTCCCAATATCAAAGATACAGGATTCGGTGCTGGGCTAATTCCCGGTCGTTCGCCACTACTGGGGAAATCCTTGTTAGTTTCTTTTCCTCCGCTTAATGATATGCTTAAGTTCAGCGGGTAATCTCGTCTGATCTGAGGTCGGGTAATAAATCAAATATGCATAATGAATGTTCCTTAAAATAAATTGATTATTTACTCTTACTAACGTATCACTAGAGCACAACTCATAAAGCCGTGGCTCCAGCTAATTAAAACCGAAAGTAATTTTAATAATCCAGAACATTCCACATACTCGATTTGTTAAAAACGCAATAAATTACGAATTCAACATAAACTCTATGTTTCCATAGAGGTGTACCGAAATACACTATCACCTTAAAGAGGCACTTTCGACAAAATAAACGCCAAAAGTGAACCCCTCAAAACATTACTATTGAACGTAATGATAAATACAATGCCGACCCTCAGACAGCCGTGGCTAAAGGTTTACCAATAGCCGCCATTTGCGTTCAAATTGTCAATGATCAGAGCGTTGTGCATTTTACATTAATTCACGTATTTTGCTACGTTCTTCATCGACGTGTGAGCCGAGTGATCCATCGCTTAAAGTGGTTATTATACAGATGCTATTAGGCGATCCATACTCTATTTTGATCAACTCAATAATGAAATCGAGGACCCGTATTGCTTTGCAATACTATTATAAAATTAAATTATAGACGTTCTCAGGGCTCTCTTTCAATTTTGTAAACATATTTATAGCCAATCCAAGATTTATCGCAACAATTTCGGTATTAACCTACAAAGCATCAGGTAGTCGCGACTCGGACAAATACGTAAACAATCTTTACTGAAATATTTAAGCCTTGCACATATCTTGATCACGCTTTGATATTGTTTAGATCAGTGCCAGATAATGAATAAATTCAAAATCCGTATTGCATACGCCAATTTAAAGTATGCACTGTACTTGCCACGCAAATATTTCTATTCACACGACATAGGCACCCTGAGAAAGAGTTTAATGCTAAGCCAAGTTGTATCCTGAACCTATTGCAAAATAGAATTGACCCGAAAAATCAATTCACATTTGCTTACAACTCAAAATAGCATTGATGCATCAGTATC
>JACMZG010001107.1:0-12328 GCA_018340805.1 Microvelia longipes | reverse complement strand
TGAGATGATATTTTTTACACATTTTTTTGACAAAAGAAATCTGTTTTTATTGTTTTGTTTTACACAACTAAACATGTATAAATGAATTTTCTAATGCAATTATACGAATTTTCAAGTAGAAATCTTTCAACATCAACACCAATCAAAGAAAACCTGACAATATTTTGACTTTTCAACAGTCAGACAAATTTTCTAATGTCAACAAGATGAAAACATGAACAAATCGTGAATATTCGGGTAAATCAAATCGAAAATGACATAAATCGAATATGGAAATGCAAGAAATTGACAACGAAGAATTGAAAATATAAAATTAGCTTATATCGTAAATATTTTTACGAGTCTCAGTGGCGCAATGGATAGCGCGTCGGACTTCTAATCCGGAGGTTGTGGGTTCGAGTCCCACCTGAGATGATATTTTTACACATTTTTTTGACAAAGAAATCTGTTTTTATTGTTTGTTTTACACAACTAAACATGTATAAATGAATTTTCTAATGCAATTATACGAATTTTCAAGTAGAAATCTTTCAACATCAACACCAATCAAAGAAAACCTGACAATATTTTGACTTTTCAACAGTCAGACAAATTTTCTAATGTCAACAAGATGAAAACATGAACAAATCGTGAATATTCGGGTAAATCAAATCGAAAATGACATAAATCGAATATGGAAATGCAAGAAATTGACAACGAAGAATTGAAAATATAAAATTAGCTTATATCGTAAATATTTTTACGAGTCTCAGTGGCGCAATGGATAGCGCGTCGGACTTCTAATCCGGAGGTTGTGGGTTCGAGTCCCACCTGAGATGATATTTTTACACATTTTTTTGACAAAAGAAATCTGTTTTTATTGTTTTGTTTTACACAACTAAACATGTATAAATGAATTTTCTAATGCAATTATACGAATTTTCAAGTAGAAATCTTTCAACATCAACACCAATCAAAGAAAACCTGACAATATTTTGACTTTTCAACAGTCAGACAAATTTTCTAATGTCAACAAGATGAAAACATGAACAAATCGTGAATATTCGGGTAAATCAAATCGAAAATGACATAAATCGAATATGGAAATGCAAGAAATTGACAACGAAGAATTGAAAATATAAAATTAGCTTATATCGTAAATATTTTTACGAGTCTCAGTGGCGCAATGGATAGCGCGTCGGACTTCTAATCCGGAGGTTTGGGTTCGAGTCCCACCTGAGATGATATTTTTACATTTTTTTGACAAAAGAAATCTGTTTTTATTGTTTTGTTTTACACAACTAAACATGTAAATGAATTTTCTAATGCAATTATACGAATTTTCAAGTAGAAATCTTTCAACATCAACACCAATCAAAGAAAACCTGACAATATTTTGACTTTTCAACAGTCAGACAAATTTTCTAATGTCAACAAGATGAAAACATGAACAAATCGTGAATATTCGGGTAAATCAAATCGAAAATGACATAAATCGAATATGGAAATGCAAGAAATTGACAACGAAGAATTGAAAATATAAAATTAGCTTATATCGTAAATATTTTTACGAGTCTCAGTGGCGCAATGGATAGCGCGTCGGACTTCTAATCCGGAGGTTGTGGGTTCGAGTCCCACCTGAGATGATATTTTTACACATTTTTTTGACAAAAGAAATCTGTTTTTATTGTTTTGTTTTACACAACTAAACATGTATAAATGAATTTTCTAATGCAATTATACGAATTTTCAAGTAGAAATCTTTCAACATCAAACCAATCAAAGAAAACCTGACAATATTTTGACTTTTCAACAGTCAGACAAATTTTCTAATGTCAACAAGATGAAAACATGAACAAATCGTGAATATTCGGGTAAATCAAATCGAAAATGACATAAATCGAATATGGAAATGCAAGAAATTGACAACGAAGAATTGAAAATATAAAATTAGCTTATATCGTAAATATTTTTACGAGTCTCAGTGGCGCAATGGATAGCGCGTCGGACTTCTAATCCGGAGGTTGTGGGTTCGAGTCCCACCTGAGATGATATTTTTACACATTTTTTTGACAAAAGAAATCTGTTTTTATTGTTTTGTTTTACACAACTAAACATGTATAAATGAATTTTCTAATGCAATTATACGAATTTTCAAGTAGAAATCTTTCAACATCAACACCAATCAAAGAAAACCTGACAATATTTTGACTTTTCAACAGTCAGACAAATTTTCTAATGTCAACAAGATGAAAACATGAACAAATCGTGAATATTCGGGTAAATCAAATCGAAAATGACATAAATCGAATATGGAAATGCAAGAAATTGACAACGAAGAATTGAAAATATAAAATTAGCTTATATCGTAAATATTTTTACGAGTCTCAGTGGCGCAATGGATAGCGCGTCGGACTTCTAATCCGGAGGTTGTGGGTTCGAGTCCCACCTGAGATGATATTTTTACACATTTTTTGACAAAAGAAATCTGTTTTTATTGTTTTGTTTTACACAACTAAACATGTATAAATGAATTTTCTAATGCAATTATACGAATTTTCAAGTAGAAATCTTTCAACATCAACACCAATCAAAGAAAACCTGACAATATTTTGACTTTTCAACAGTCAGACAAATTTTCTAATGTCAACAAGATGAAAACATGAAAAATCGTGAATATTCGGGTAAATCAAATCGAAAATGACATAAATCGAATATGGAAATGCAAGAAATTGACAACGAAGAATTGAAAATATAAAATTAGCTTATATCGTAAATATTTTACGAGTCTCAGTGGCGCAATGGATAGCGCGTCGGACTTCTAATCCGGAGGTTGTGGGTTCGAGTCCCACCTGAGATGATATTTTTACACATTTTTTTGACAAAAGAAATCTGTTTTTATTGTTTTGTTTTACACAACTAAACATGTATAAATGAATTTTCTAATGCAATTATACGAATTTTCAAGTAGAAATCTTTCAACATCAACACCAATCAAAGAAAACCTGACAATATTTTGACTTTTCAACAGTCAGACAAATTTTCTAATGTCAACAAGATGAAAACATGAACAAATCGTGAATATTCGGGTAAATCAAATCGAAAATGACATAAATCGAATATGGAAATGCAAGAAATTGACAACGAAGAATTGAAAATATAAAATTAGCTTATATCGTAAATATTTTTACGAGTCTCAGTGGCGCAATGGATAGCGCGTCGGACTTCTAATCCGGAGGTTGTGGGTTCGAGTCCCACTGAGATGATATTTTTACACATTTTTTTGACAAAAGAAATCTGTTTTTATTGTTTTGTTTTACACAACTAAACATGTATAAATGAATTTTCTAATGCAATTATACGAATTTTCAAGTAGAAATCTTTCAACATCAACACCAATCAAAGAAAACCTGACAATATTTTGACTTTTCAACAGTCAGACAAATTTTCTAATGTCAACAAGATGAAAACATGAACAAATCGTGAATATTCGGGTAAATCAAATCGAAAATGACATAAATCGAATATGGAAATGCAAGAAATTGACAACGAAGAATTGAAAATATAAAATTAGCTTATATCGTAAATATTTTTACGAGTCTCAGTGGCGCAATGGATAGCGCGTCGGACTTCTAATCCGGAGGTTGTGGGTTCGAGTCCCACCTGAGATGATATTTTTACACATTTTTTTGACAAAAGAAATCTGTTTTATTGTTTTGTTTTACACAACTAAACATGTATAAATGAATTTTCTAATGCAATTATACGAATTTTCAAGTAGAAATCTTTCAACATCAACACCAATCAAAGAAAACCTGACAATATTTTGACTTTTCAACAGTCAGACAAATTTTCTAATGTCAACAAGATGAAAACATGAAACAAATCGTGAATATTCGGGTAAATCAAATCGAAAATGACATAAATCGAATATGGAAATGCAAGAAATTGACAACGAAGAATTGAAAATATAAAATTAGCTTATATCGTAAATATTTTTACGAGTCTCAGTGGCGCAATGGATAGCGCGTCGGACTTCTAATCCGGAGGTTGTGGGTTCGAGTCCCACCTGAGATGATATTTTTACACATTTTTTTGACAAAAGAAATCTGTTTTTATTGTTTTGTTTTACACAACTAAACATGTATAAATGAATTTTCTAATGCAATTATACGAATTTTCAAGTAGAAATCTTTCAACATCAACACCAATCAAAGAAAACCTGACAATATTTTGACTTTTCAACAGTCAGACAAATTTTCTAATGTCAACAAGATGAAAACATGAACAAATCGTGAATATTCGGGTAAATCAAATCGAAAATGACATAAATCGAATATGGAAATGCAAGAAATTGACAACGAAGAATTGAAAATATAAAATTAGCTTATATCGTAAATATTTTTACGAGTCTCAGTGGCGCAATGGATAGCGCGTCGGACTTCTAATCCGGAGGTTGTGGGTTCGAGTCCCACCTGAGATGATATTTTTACACATTTTTTTGACAAAAGAAATCTGTTTTTATTGTTTTGTTTTACACAACTAAACATGTATAAATGAATTTTCTAATGCAATTATACGAATTTTCAAGTAGAAATCTTTCAACATCAACACCAATCAAAGAAAACCTGACAATATTTTGACTTTTCAACAGTCAGACAAATTTTCTAATGTCAACAAGATGAAAACATGAACAAATCGTGAATATTCGGGTAAATCAAATCGAAAATGACATAAATCGAATATGAAATGCAAGAAATTGACAACGAAGAATTGAAAATATAAAATTAGCTTATATCGTAAATATTTTTACGAGTCTCAGTGGCGCAATGGATAGCGCGTCGGACTTCTAATCCGGAGGTTGTGGGTTCGAGTCCCACCTGAGATGATATTTTTACACATTTTTTTGACAAAAGAAATCTGTTTTTATTGTTTTGTTTTACACAACTAAACATGTATAAATGAATTTTCTAATGCAATTATACGAATTTTCAAGTAGAAATCTTTCAACATCAACACCAATCAAAGAAAACCTGACAATATTTTGACTTTTCAACAGTCAGACAAATTTTCTAATGTCAACAAGATGAAAACATGAACAAATCGTGAATATTCGGGTAAATCAAATCGAAAATGACATAAATCGAATATGGAAATGCAAGAAATTGACAACGAAGAATTGAAAATATAAAATTAGCTTATATCGTAAATATTTTTACGAGTCTCAGTGGCGCAATGGATAGCGCGTCGGACTTCTAATCCGGAGGTTGTGGGTTCGAGTCCCACCTGAGATGATATTTTTACACATTTTTTTGACAAAAGAAATCTGTTTTTATTGTTTTGTTTTACACAACTAAACATGTATAAATGAATTTTCTAATGCAATTATACGAATTTTCAAGTAGAAATCTTTCAACATCAACACCAATCAAAGAAAACCTGACAATATTTTGACTTTTCAACAGTCAGACAAATTTTCTAATGTCAACAAGATGAAAACATGAACAAATCGTGAATATTCGGGTAAATCAAATCGAAAATGACATAAATCGAATATGGAAATGCAAGAAATTGACAACGAAGAATTGAAAATATAAAATTAGCTTATATCGTAAATTTTTACGAGTCTCAGTGGCGCAATGGATAGCGCGTCGGACTTCTAATCCGGAGGTTGTGGGTTCGAGTCCCACCTGAGATGATATTTTTACACATTTTTTTGACAAAAGAAATCTGTTTTTATTGTTTTGTTTTACACAACTAAACATGTATAAATGAATTTTCTAATGCAATTATACGAATTTTCAAGTAGAAATCTTTCAACATCAACACCAATCAAAGAAAACCTGACAATATTTTGACTTTTCAACAGTCAGACAAATTTTCTAATGTCAACAAGATGAAAACATGAACAAATCGTGAATATTCGGGTAAATCAAATCGAAAATGACATAAATCGAATATGGAAATGCAAGAAATTGACAACGAAGAATTGAAAATATAAAATTAGCTTATATCGTAAATATTTTTACGAGTCTCAGTGGCGCAATGGATAGCGCGTCGGACTTCTAATCCGGAGGTTGTGGGTTCGAGTCCCACCTGAGATGATATTTTTACACATTTTTTTGACAAAGAAATCTGTTTTTATTGTTTTGTTTTACACAACTAAACATGTATAAATGAATTTTCTAATGCAATTATACGAATTTTCAAGTAGAAATCTTTCAACATCAACACCAATCAAAGAAAACCTGACAATATTTTGACTTTTCAACAGTCAGACAAATTTTCTAATGTCAACAAGATGAAAACATGAACAAATCGTGAATATTCGGGTAAATCAAATCGAAAATGACATAAATCGAATATGGAAATGCAAGAAATTGACAACGAAGAATTGAAAATATAAAATTAGCTTATATCGTAAATATTTTTACGAGTCTCAGTGGCGCAATGGATAGCGCGTCGGACTTCTAATCCGGAGGTTGTGGGTTCGAGTCCCACCTGAGATGATATTTTTACACATTTTTTTGACAAAAGAAATCTGTTTTTATTGTTTTGTTTTACACAACTAAACATGTATAAATGAATTTTCTAATGCAATTATACGAATTTTCAAGTAGAAATCTTTCAACATCAACACCAATCAAAGAAAACCTGACAATATTTGACTTTTCAACAGTCAGACAAATTTTCTAATGTCAACAAGATGAAACATGAACAAATGAACAAATCGTGAATATTCGGGTAAATCAAATCGAAAATGACATAAATCGAATATGGAAATGCAAGAAATTGACAACGAAGAATTGAAAATATAAAATTAGCTTATATCGTAAATATTTTTACGAGTCTCAGTGGCGCAATGGATAGCGCGTCGGACTTCTAATCCGGAGGTTGTGGGTTCGAGTCCCACCTGAGATGATATTTTTACACATTTTTTTGACAAAAGAAATCTGTTTTTATTGTTTTGTTTTACACAACTAAACATGTATAAATGAATTTTCTAATGCAATTATACGAATTTTCAAGTAGAAATCTTTCAACATCAACACCAATCAAAGAAAACCTGACAATATTTTGACTTTTCAACAGTCAGACAAATTTTCTAATGTCAACAAGATGAAAACATGAACAAATCGTGAATATTCGGGTAAATCAAATCGAAAATGACATAAATCGAATATGGAAATGCAAGAAATTGACAACGAAGAATTGAAAATATAAAATTAGCTTATATCGTAAATATTTTTACGAGTCTCAGTGGCGCAATGGATAGCGCGTCGGACTTCTAATCCGGAGGTTGTGGGTTCGAGTCCCACCTGAGATGATATTTTTACACATTTTTTTGACAAAAGAAATCTGTTTTTATTGTTTTGTTTTACACAACTAAACATGTATAAATGAATTTTCTAATGCAATTATACGAATTTTCAAGTAGAAATCTTTCAACATCAACACCAATCAAAGAAAACCTGACAATATTTTGACTTTTCAACAGTCAGACAAATTTTCTAATGTCAACAAGATGAAAACATGAACAAATCGTGAATATTCGGGTAAATCAAATCGAAAATGACATAAATCGAATATGGAAATGCAAGAAATTGACAACGAAGAATTGAAAATATAAAATTAGCTTATATCGTAAATATTTTTACGAGTCTCAGTGGCGCAATGGATAGCGCGTCGGACTTCTAATCCGGAGGTTGTGGGTTCGAGTCCCACCTGAGATGATATTTTTACACATTTTTTTGACAAAAGAAATCTGTTTTTATTGTTTTGTTTTACACAACTAAACATGTATAAATGAATTTTCTAATGCAATTATACGAATTTTCAAGTAGAAATCTTTCAACATCAACACCAATCAAAGAAAACCTGACAATATTTTGACTTTTCAACAGTCAGACAAATTTTCTAATGTCAACAGATGAAAACATGAACAAATCGTGAATATTCGGGTAAATCAAATCGAAAATGACATAAATCGAATATGGAAATGCAAGAAATTGACAACGAAGAATTGAAAATATAAAATTAGCTTATATCGTAAATATTTTTACGAGTCTCAGTGGCGCAATGGATAGCGCGTCGGACTTCTAATCCGGAGGTTGTGGGTTCGAGTCCCACCTGAGATGATATTTTTACACATTTTTTTGACAAAAGAAATCTGTTTTTATTGTTTTGTTTTACACAACTAAACATGTATAAATGAATTTTCTAATGCAATTATACGAATTTTCAAGTAGAAATCTTTCAACATCAACACCAATCAAAGAAAACCTGAATATTTTGACTTTTCAACAGTCAGACAAATTTTCTAATGTCAACAAGATGAAAACATGAACAAATCGTGAATATTCGGGTAAATCAAATCGAAAATGACATAAATCGAATATGGAAATGCAAGAAATTGACAACGAAGAATTGAAAATATAAAATTAGCTTATATCGTAAATATTTTTACGAGTCTCAGTGGCGCAATGGATAGCGCGTCGGACTTCTAATCCGGAGGTTGTGGGTTCGAGTCCCACCTGAGATGATATTTTTACACATTTTTTTGACAAAAGAAATCTGTTTTTATTGTTTTGTTTTACACAACTAAACATGTATAAATGAATTTTCTAATGCAATTATACGAATTTTCAAGTAGAAATCTTTCAACATCAACACCAATCAAAGAAAACCTGACAATATTTTGACTTTTCAACAGTCAGACAAATTTTCTAATGTCAACAAGATGAAAACATGAACAAATCGTGAATATTCGGGTAAATCAAATCGAAAATGACATAAATCGAATATGGAAATGCAAGAAATTGACAACGAAGAATTGAAAATATAAAATTAGCTTATATCGTAAATATTTTTACGAGTCTCAGTGGCGCAATGGATAGCGCGTCGGACTTCTAATCCGGAGGTTGTGGGTTCGAGTCCCACCTGAGATGATATTTTTACACATTTTTTTGACAAAAGAAATCTGTTTTTATTGTTTTGTTTTACACAACTAAACATGTATAAATGAATTTTCTAATGCAATTATACGAATTTTCAAGTAGAAATCTTTCAACATCAACACCAATCAAAGAAAACCTGACAATATTTTGACTTTTCAACAGTCAGACAAATTTTCTAATGTCAACAAGATGAAAACATGAACAAATCGTGAATATTCGGGTAAATCAAATCGAAAATGACATAAATCGAATATGGAAATGCAAGAAATTGACAACGAAGAATTGAAAATATAAAATTAGCTTATATCGTAAATATTTTTACGAGTCTCAGTGGCGCAATGGATAGCGCGTCGGACTTCTAATCCGGAGGTTGTGGGTTCGAGTCCCACCTGAGATGATATTTTTACACATTTTTTTGACAAAAGAAATCTGTTTTTATTGTTTTGTTTTACACAACTAAACATGTATAAATGAATTTTCTAATGCAATTATACGAATTTTCAAGTAGAAATCTTTCAACATCAACACCAATCAAAGAAAACCTGACAATATTTTGACTTTTCAACAGTCAGACAAATTTTCTAATGTCAACAAGATGAAAACATGAACAAATCGTGAATATTCGGGTAAATCAAATCGAAAATGACATAAATCGAATATGGAAATGCAAGAAATTGACAACGAAGAATTGAAAATATAAAATTAGCTTATATCGTAAATATTTTTACGAGTCTCAGTGGCGCAATGGATAGCGCGTCGGACTTCTAATCCGGAGGTTGTGGGTTCGAGTCCCACCTGAGATGATATTTTTACACATTTTTTTGACAAAAGAAATCTGTTTTTATTGTTTTGTTTTACACAACTAAACATGTATAAATGAATTTTCTAATGCAATTATACGAATTTTCAAGTAGAAATCTTTCAACATCAACACCAATCAAAGAAAACCTGACAATATTTTGACTTTTCAACAGTCAGACAAATTTTCTAATGTCAACAAGATGAAAACATGAACAAATCGTGAATATTCGGGTAAATCAAATCGAAAATGACATAAATCGAATATGGAAATGCAAGAAATTGACAACGAAGAATTGAAAATATAAAATTAGCTTATATCGTAAATATTTTTACGAGTCTCAGTGGCGCAATGGATAGCGCGTCGGACTTCTAATCCGGAGGTTGTGGGTTCGAGTCCCACCTGAGATGATATTTTTACACATTTTTTTGACAAAAGAAATCTGTTTTTATTGTTTTGTTTTACACAACTAAACATGTATAAATGAATTTTCTAATGCAATTATACGAATTTTCAAGTAGAAATCTTTCAACATCAACACCAATCAAAGAAAACCTGACAATATTTTGACTTTTCAACAGTCAGACAAATTTTCTAATGTCAACAAGATGAAAACATGAACAAATCGTGAATATTCGGGTAAATCAAATCGAAAATGACATAAATCGAATATGGAAATGCAAGAAATTGACAACGAAGAATTGAAAATATAAAATTAGCTTATATCGTAAATATTTTTACGAGTCTCAGTGGCGCAATGGATAGCGCGTCGGACTTCTAATCCGGAGGTTGTGGGTTCGAGTCCCACCTGAGATGATATTTTTACACATTTTTTTGACAAAAGAAATCTGTTTTTATTGTTTTGTTTTACACAACTAAACATGTATAAATGAATTTTCTAATGCAATTATACGAATTTTCAAGTAGAAATCTTTCAACATCAACACCAATCAAAGAAAACCTGACAATATTTTGACTTTTCAACAGTCAGACAAATTTTCTAATGTCAACAAGATGAAAACATGAACAAATCGTGAATATTCGGGTAAATCAAATCGAAAATGACATAAATCGAATATGGAAATGCAAGAAATTGACAACGAAGAATTGAAAATATAAAATTAGCTTATATCGTAAATATTTTTACGAGTCTCAGTGGCGCAATGGATAGCGCGTCGGACTTCTAATCCGGAGGTTGTGGGTTCGAGTCCCACCTGAGATGATATTTTTACACATTTTTTTGACAAAAGAAATCTGTTTTTATTGTTTTGTTTTACACAACTAAACATGTATAAATGAATTTTCTAATGCAATTATACGAATTTTCAAGTAGAAATCTTTCAACATCAACACCAATCAAAGAAAACCTGACAATATTTTGACTTTTCAACAGTCAGACAAATTTTCTAATGTCAACAAGATGAAAACATGAACAAATCGTGAATATTCGGGTAAATCAAATCGAAAATGACATAAATCGAATATGGAAATGCAAGAAATTGACAACGAAGAATTGAAAATATAAAATTAGCTTATATCGTAAATATTTTTACGAGTCTCAGTGGCGCAATGGATAGCGCGTCGGACTTCTAATCCGGAGGTTGTGGGTTCGAGTCCCACCTGAGATGATTTTTACACATTTTTTTGACAAAAGAAATCTGTTTTTATTGTTTTGTTTTACACAACTAAACATGTATAAATGAATTTTCTAATGCAATTATACGAATTTTCAAGTAGAAATCTTTCAACATCAACACCAATCAAAGAAAACCTGACAATATTTTGACTTTTCAACAGTCAGACAAATTTTCTAATGTCAACAAGATGAAAACATGAACAAATCGTGAATATTCGGGTAAATCAAATCGAAAATGACATAAATCGAATATGGAAATGCAAGAAATTGACAACGAAGAATTGAAAATATAAAATTAGCTTATATCGTAAATATTTTTACGAGTCTCAGTGGCGCAATGGATAGCGCGTCGGACTTCTAATCCGGAGGTTGTGGGTTCGAGTCCCACCTGAGATGATATTTTTACACATTTTTTTGACAAAAGAAATCTGTTTTTATTGTTTTGTTTTACACAACTAAACATGTATAAATGAATTTTCTAATGCAATTATACGAATTTTCAAGTAGAAATCTTTCAACATCAACACCAATCAAAGAAAACCTGACAATATTTTGACTTTTCAACAGTCAGACAAATTTTCTAATGTCAACAAGATGAAAACATGAACAAATCGTGAATATTCGGGTAAATCAAATCGAAAATGACATAAATCGAATATGGAAATGCAAGAAATTGACAACGAAGAATTGAAAATATAAAATTAGCTTATATCGTAAATATTTTTACGAGTCTCAGTGGCGCAATGGATAGCGCGTCGGACTTCTAATCCGGAGGTTGTGGGTTCGAGTCCCACCTGAGATGATATTTTTACACATTTTTTTGACAAAAGAAATCTGTTTTTATTGTTTTGTTTTACACAACTAAACATGTATAAATGAATTTTCTAATGCAATTATACGAATTTTCAAGTAGAAATCTTTCAACATCAACACCAATCAAAGAAAACCTGACAATAT